>VZQC01013763.1:216175-266120 GCA_009823505.1 Rhizomys pruinosus
AGAGTTGAAGTGGTCTTGTTGGATTAAATCATTTCAACTCATTCTTAGAATGAGCCTTTATCAATCACAAACTCACTGTCTTATCATCCAGAATGCAAAATTTCACAGAAAGCCATTTTTTTTTTTTTTGAGTAAATTGGTTTACAGACTTTCCTGGGATTAAGACATTTCATTTTCCAATTTATGAACATGAAATGAAGATTTCTATTACCAGGCTGCTTTGTCAAATGGATCCAGATGCCAGCCTCCATGTCCTAAGCGAGTTATTAAGGTGGGAGCTGCTTCTCTGGGGGTGCCTGTGTGGCTTTGACTTCAGTCTCGTCAGCACTGACTGAAGGAAAGCAGTTTTAACGCTTTTCTACTTGTTTTACTTGTGCTTCATTTCTTTATCTTTGCACCTCTGACACTTAAATATTTGCTGGGGGAGATTTTTGCTATCAGAAAATTGATGTTAATGATTATCTCATCTCAGGAAATATTTCCTAAATAGGAATTAAAGGGACAAACCTTTGACTCTCCTGTATTGTGATTGTCGGCAATATGGTTAGGATTTTCTGATCTTAGCACTCTCTTCAGCACAGTGCTTGATTTAACTGGTAAGTTTTGAATTTTTGAAATCTACACCTGGACTTTTTTATATTTTAAAACACTTTTTTCTCCAGGCTTTTCTATATAGGCTAGCACTACCATTTAAGAATTCATAGTGCTTGTTGATATGTCTTCTACATTTTTTAATGTGTTTTTAATGACATGTCAGTACTGTGAACATTTGTTACCACTGAAAGCAGTCAGTACCTAGAAAAGAAAGAGCATTGCCTGGGGTCTACATTAGATTACAACATAGGCCGTGGAAACCATAGGTTAATATTCTCATTAAAAATTATTTTGTTCTGCCAGGCGTGGTGGCGCATGCCTTTAAACCTAGAACTCAAGAGGCAGAGGCAGGCAGATCTTTGTGAGTTAAAGGCCAGCCTGGTCTACAGAGTGAGTTACAGGACAACTGGGGCTACAGGCTACAGGGAGACCCTGTCTTGAAAAGACCAAAAAATTATTTTGTTCTTATGTTATTTGTATGTATATTTTGCATATATATATATATATGCAAACACACACACACACATATATATATATAAATATATATATGTGTGTGTGTGTGTGTGTGTGTGTACACCCATGTCATGCAGTGCCCAATGTTGTTCTGTGCTTACAATAATACATTGTGATGGACAATAATCCCATTATAAGAATATTGGTTAAGGGGCTGGAGAGATGGCTCAGTGGTTAAGAGCACCGACTGCTCTTGCACAGGACCTGAGTTCGATTCCCAGCACCCACATGGCGGCTAAGAACCAGCTTTAACTTCAGTTCCAGGGGAATATGACACCCTCTTCTGACCTCTGCAGCATTGCACGACATGGGTGCACCAACAAACATGCAGACAGTACACTCACACACATAAAAAATCATAAATAAATTATAAAAAGAATATTGGTTAAAGTAGATCATGCATGGAAGACAATTACTATGACCACTGCTTTAATTAGACTTGAGTGGTTTTCTTTATTGGCACCAGTGTGTCTTCTTGTTCCTTTTCTTTCCCCTAGTATCTTCTGACTACTGGGGGTCCTCTTCATGGTGACTGTTTCTTCTAAGGCTATAATTGTGATCCCACTTTTCCTATTTAAAACCTTAGAAAATCAATTTTACCCATTTTTAAAATTCCTTACAATTAGTAGACAGTAGTCTAATCTGTGTTTCCCCAAAGCTCTTGAGTGTGTGTCTATCCCTTGAGTCTGGTCAACCTTCGAGATGACACCCTAGAAGGATACACTGACTCTCCCTCTCCCAGCATTTATCAAGTTCCAATATATATTTAGTTAAGGCCGTGGGTCACCTCCCATCCATGGTGAGACCCTCTCTGGCTTGCGTTCGCACAGATTTTGTGCATGCTGCCATATGTGCTCTGGTACCATATGCACACCTACTCGGTGGTGTCCAAACAAGATTTCCTTGTGTTCATCCACCATCTCTGGCTCTTAAAATCTTTCCACTGACTCTTTCACAATGGTCTCTGAGCCTTTCAAGGAGAGGGTTTGATTTACGTGTCCCATTTAGGACTGAACATTCCATAATCTGTTATTCTATTCACATTGATCATTTATGGGTCTATGTGTTAATTGTCATCTCTTGCCAGAAGAACTTTCTCTAGTGTGGGCTGAGAGATGCACTTGTCTACGGGTGTAACAATACATCATTATGAGTCAGTTTAATGTTGTCTGTTTAGCACACTGATAGTATAGGCTGTCCCCTATGGCCTCTGACTTTTCCACTACAGGTTCGTGACCCTGATTAAAGGGTCACTTACAGACTCCTTATTGAGAAGTGGTCAAAAGGGATACAAATGACATATCTCAACATAAGAATGAAATATGCACCAAGCCCACAGCCAATAGCATACTAAATGGAGAATACTTGAAAGCACTTCCATTAAAATGAGGAACAAGCGTGTCCCTCTCCCACCCATCCCCCCTTTCCAATTCACCATTTCAGTCCATTTTCTGATGCAGTCTTTCTGTTGTTCTTTTACTATGCATCCCTCTCCATGAGAAATATTTATATCTGGGTTGTTGGTACTAGCATCCACATATGAGGGACACCATTTGTCGTTTGTCTTTCTGGGACTGTGTTACTTCACTTAACATAATGTCTTCCAGCTCCATCCATTTACCTGCAAATTTCATGATGTTGTCCCTCTCTACTGCTGCATAGTATTCCATTGTATACATGTACCACATTTTCTCTATCCACTCGTCAGTTGAAGGGCACCTGGGCTGGTTCCAGCTTTTTGCTATTGTGAACAGAGCTGCAATAAACATAGCTGTGCATGTATCTTTGCAGTAAGTTGTGTCTTGTGGGTATATACCCAGGAGTGGTATGACTGGGTCAAATGGAAGGCTCATTTTGAGTCTTCTAAGGGTTCTCCACACTGCTTTCCATAGTGGCTGTACAAGTTTACATTCCCACCAGCAATGGATGAGTGTTCCCCTTTCCCCACAACCTCTCCAGCACTTGGTGTCATTCATGTTCCTGATCCTAGCCAGTCTTATTGGAGTAAGGTGGTATCTCAGAGTGGTTTTAATTTGCATTTCCTTAATTATCAGAGATGTTGAACACTTCTTAAGATGTTTCTCGGCCATCTCTAACTCCTCCTCTGTGAAGTCTCTATTCAGATCTTTGCTCCATCTTTTGAATGATTCATTTGTTTTCTTTCTTCTTTGTTTTTTGAGTAGCTTGTATACTCTGGAGATTAATGCTTTGTCAGATGTATCTGCTGTGAAGGGTGCACAGACCTGCATGCAGACAGTGCATTGATACACATACAGAAATAAATAAATAAATAAATAAAAAAAAAGAAAACACTGAAGCCAAAGAGGCTAATCACAGTCAATTCCTGTACATGCTCCAACTTAGTCTTGAGATTGGCAGGTGCATATTCTCCCTCTAACCGGGAAAATTCATTTTGACACCTAAGTTTGAATTTTATGTATACATAACTTCCCTAGTTGTTTGCCATCTTTTAAAATTTTGTAATCATTGGGTCTAGAGAGATGGCTCAGTGTTTAAGAGAAGTGGCTTTTCTTGAAAAGGACCCAGGTTCAGTTTCCAGCACCTGCATAGTAGCTAACAAGCATCTGTAACTCCAGTTCCAAGGGACCTGATGCCCTCTTCTGACCTCCAGGGACACTGCAGAACACCAGTGCACTTAACACACATTTAGCCAATATACTCATACACATAAGAAATAGTAGGTAAAATAGTTTTAAAAATTGTAACCATTTATATCTCATGAATTGTACAATAAATGATTGTGGTTTGAATTTTTCTAGTGACTTTAATTTGCCTTCCCCTGCCACAGACTAAGAGCTCTTCAAAGCTTGTGAATGATGCCCCAGGTTTTTAATGTATTCTATAATACTTACCATATAATATACATTCGGTGAATATATAGGAAATAAATTATCTTGAATTATGTCTTTAATTACAAGTTTATTACTGTTTGTTTTTAATAATGACTATATCTTAAATGAAAATTTTATTATGTTAATTAAAGAAAACTATAGCATATAGTTATATTCCTACATCTAAACAATTTTATTGAACTAGATTTTATAGACCACAGAATGCACTTTTGCTAAACTTTCAATTCAATGCTTTTAACAAATTACTTCATTGTGCATCTGTGATCAGAAGCTAATTTTGAACATTTCTGTCATCCTTAATACATCTGGTGTGTCAATTTGCTGTAAATCACTGTTAAATCAATCTATTAATAATTGGCTTCCATTCTGTAGTGTGTGTCATGGATTTAGCAGGCAAATTCAGTTTTTCTGGAGATATATTTATTTCTTTCACAGTTTCAGAAGGCTTAGTGTATGCTGTGGCGGGAAGGCATGCGTGGTCATAGGAGTTTGAGGCATCTGTTCAGCTGTGTCAAGAAGCTTAGTACGCTGGTGCTCATGCTTTCTCCTTTTTACCTTTTTATTCAGTTAGGTACCACAGCGGATAGTGAGGCTCACATTAAGTGGGTCTTATCTCCTCATTAAACCTCTCAAATAATTCCTCAAACACCCCTGGAGGTGTGTCTCCTAGGTCATTCTAAAATCCAGTCAAGTTGGCAGTGAAGGTTAACCATCACCTGGGCTCTTGGCACTCACAAGTATTAACATAATCCCCATCCAAACTAGTGTGCTTGTTTCAGTATCATGTGCATTTTCTAAGTAACTTTCTCAGATTTGTTCAACTATGTACCAGAGGCAGAGATGACTCTAGAACCCATGATCCTAATCAATGTATGAGTATCAGTATCTACAAACATTGATAATAGCTGGGTTCTAAGAAGCAATTAGAAAATTATCTTGATTTACAATTTTAGAGCAAAAGTAATCTTCATCAAAATCACAGATTCTATCACTATTTAATCTTGCCTAAATTTGAATCATTAGAGAGCATACCTTTGCATATGTAGTGGGGATGTATGTATACAGATTTAAGCAATGAACAGGAGGCAGTTGTTCTGCTACTTGGGACATGAGTAACCATAGTGTTGTGAAAAAAAACTAAGTTATGTCAATCTAACCAATATATAATTAAAACAACTAAAACAACTACCACAACAAACTGCAAGCAGGATTAATTTTATGCAGTGTGAAAATCTCACTTCAGAAATCTGATTACCTAGGAAATAGCCTGTCAGAGACTGAGGTATTTTGTTTGAAATTGTTTTACATTTTCAGTTGTATATGCTTACTTTGTAAATTAAAAAATATATATCACAAAGAGCAGTCAATAAGAAATCACTAGTAATCTATTTTTTTTAGTTTTTAAAGTGTAAATATCCAACAAATATAACTTTGTCCTTGAAGACAATGTTACATGAAATTACTGTATTTTATTAATTAATTTTTATGTGTATGAGTGTACTGTCTGCATGTAGATTGTTGCACCCGTGTTGTGCAATGCTGCAGAGGTTAGAAGAGGGGGTCGGATTCCCCTGGAACTGGAGTTAAAGATGGTTTTTAGCCGCCATGTGGGTGCTGGGAATTGAACCTGAGTCCTCTGCAAGAGCACTCAGTGCTCTTAATCACTGAGCCATCTCTCCAGCCCAAATTATTGTATTTTAAAAATTTCTTTTGAAAGCTAGACATGGTGGTCCAAGCCTTTAATCCTCACACTCAGGAGACAGAGGCAGGTGAATCTCTGTAAGTTCAAATAAAGAGAGACCCTGTCTCAAAAAGAACAAAAAAAAATCATTTTTGAGTGCTATCTATCTATTTATCTATCTATCTATTAATCTATCTCTATCATCTATTATCTATTATCTATCTCTCTGTCATCTAACATCTATCTATTTGTTTCTATTATAGATCTGTTTATATAGATAATAGATATTATATATATAGATATAATATATATTTTCAGGTTTTTCTGGTGATATTAGGCAATAATTAAAATTCATGTGAAACCAACTTGGACTTATTTTATTCTGGAGCAAATTATCTCATGAGCTTAAAAATCAAGGAATTAATGCTCAGTTTTCCAGCTTTTTCACTTGGATCAGTGTGATATCCTATAGAGTGATGTTAATGGTTAGAAAGATCTCACATTTGTAAGAACCTTCCATCAACATTAAAGGCCTCACATGTATTCTGGTGATATTCATCATGCTATGAACCTAGTGGTTCCCTGTAGACCCTCTCTCTCAGAGCCTTTGTGTTATGCATTACCTACCTTGTGGTTGTGTCCTTCTCTGTCAGGTATCTAATGAAACTTCAAGTGCTGCTGTTTCTGTCCTTTTCTTATGTTATTACCTTTGTTATCTGACAAGGAAATATTGCTGGTGAGCTTGAGCTTGTCACCTTACTTCTGGTTTCAAATTGGAACTATTACTGTACAATACTATGCTTTTCCTACAGAGATATTCTATCATTCCATTTTAGATCTAAGAGATCAGCTTAGCCATGTTTGAAATCATGTGCCCATTGTATTGCTATCTGTTTGGTATAACCTTGAAAAATCACCAAAATCCATAGCTGCTGTATCCTTATCTGCATGAGTAAGGGGTGGAGGTTTATGATGAATATTTTCTGTGTTTAAATGTTTGACGTACTTCCAACTTTAGGAATCAGGGATCTTAACTCTTGTTTCTGGAGTATAATTATGATCCCCTCAAAGCAGATTAATTTGAATGCTTACAGTGCCGGTCTGTGGAGTCTTTGTATAACCTACTTGGCGTAGCTGGGTATGTATTTCTCAAATCTCTCTGTGGTAACTGGAATTATTAGGATTTAGATATGCGATCACACCTTCCCGTCAACACCAGTCATCAGCCCTCTCAAAGTTTCTACTGCACAGCAGAGGACATGCTCAGGTCTGACTTCCCTTCCCTTCAGGTTCCTCATCAGTACCTTTAACCTTACTGCACCTTTTAGTCTCATTTTTTTACTCATTATTTCCCACAGAGGTGATAGTCACCAGAAATAATGACTCAAAGCCAGCCAAAGTTGAGTAAAATACACATGCAAGGAGATCATTAGCATCTTGGTTGTTGCAGAAGATGAATTCTGATTGTGATATTTCATTTAATTTACCTTTTTGTTCAAAGGAATTTGCACTAACACAGTGAAAACAGTTTTATTTGCCAAAGCAGCACTGGAAAATACTGTTAACTTTGACTTTCAATCACCAAAAAATTGATGCCAAATTCAAAGACTGGTTAAATGTATTGGCTTTCAAGTCAAGCAGACTTCAAATTCAGTAAATGAAACTGTAAACTAGCCAGGAGATATTCAAGGGGCCTCAAGTAAGCTTAACTTTCCTTATATTAAGAACAAAAATGTGTATTCCTGTGGGGTTGAGAGCTATCAAATTTCACTGACAATTTTTAAAATTTTATGTGTTTAGGTGTTATGCCTGCATGTATGTGTGCCTTTGTGTAATGGCCACAGAGGTCAGAAAAGAGTGTGGGATCCTCTGGACGTCGAGTTACTGACTGTTGTTAGCCACCGTGTGTGTGCTGGGAACTGAACCCACAGCTTCAGCTCTTAACCCCTGAGCCGTCTCTCTAGCCATCACTGACTTTCTTGTTAAAAGTTTTTTTTTTTTTTCATATCAGATTTCTTAACAGTGTCCCATGTATACAGAAGGAACAATTTTTCTCATTTAAAATAGCAAAACAACATACTCAGCAGCATATACAACATGTATGGCTTGTTTGCAATGAGAGAGAGAAAGAGAAAGATACAGAGAGAGAAGAGAAAAATAGAAGAGAGAAGAGGAAGAGAAGAAGAGAAGAGATAGCATATATGAATATTTGAACTATAAATGCTCTATGAATCCCAAACCTTCTGTGTTACATCCTCCACCACCATTAAAGAGTCTGCCCATATTTTGCCCTCATGTGCCAGTGTATTTGCTTAAGTCCATGGTGTGACCATTGCTCCCTCCTACTGTATCTTCATTTTATTAGTGATACAGGAAAAAGAAATCTATTTTTTCCCAAAACGTTTCTGTAGGTAGTGTGCGTTTCAGCTTGCACTGACACAGGCTGACATCAGCTACTTCCTTTGTTATTCTGAATCTTAATTTTTGAGAAAGGGTCTCTTACTGCACCTAGAACTCGCCATTTTGTTTACATCAGCTGCTGAGTCCTGTCCCAGCCTCTGGCTCCTCCTCATCTCTCTTAGCTGGGTTACAGATTTCTGCTGCCACCAACAGCCTCTATGTAGATTTGGAGAGCACAAACTCAGGTTCTTACTATGACAAATCTGCGCTCTCCTCCCAGTCGGGAATCTCTTAAATTCATTATTTTTTTTTTTCAGTTCGTATTTTATGTGGTATGATTCTTTTTTCAAATATTCACATCATCTTGTGTTCAGAGGCATACATTTATAGTTTTATGATGTCTGATATAACAGTACATATCACATTGAAGTAGAGGACACTTTGGAACATTAGTATTGCATCATAAATGAACTTCATGACATTCAGATAGAATGTAGCTCTTTCTTATCTTAAAAATAAGTGAAAATGTTATCACATTGCTTTGAGGAGAGAGACCCATTCTTAAAATGAAGTGAAAATTCCTATTTTTTTTTAATTTTATTTATTTCTGTATGTGTATGAATGTACTGTCTGCATGCAGGTTTGTGCACCCATGTCGTGCAATGCCGCGGAGGTCACAAGAGGGTGTCGGATTCCCCTGGAACTGGAGTTCTCCTGGAATTGGAGTTTCAGACGGTTCTCGGCCGCCATGTGGGTGCTGGGGATCGAACCCGGGTCCTCTGTAAGAGCGGTCGGCTCTCTTAACCGCTAGGCCATCTCTCCAGCCCCGAAAATTCCTATTTTGACCCTTGGACCACTACCTCTGAAACACCGTGCTTTGGACAGTAGCACTTTCAAGCCTGGCAGATGAGTTTGCATGAAGGATCCTTGTACTCATGGATTAGACTTATAGCTAAATAATAAAAAAAAAAAAAGAACGTGAGAGAATAGATTCAGGACAGTTATTGGCCAGATGCAGTAATCTAGGGATGGGTGGGTGGTGTGGGGGGGAGGGAAAGGGAAATAAGCCTGAACTGAATTGGAAAAAATGTATAAAATGCACAAAGCATCAATAAAAACTAATTTAAAAAAAAAAGTGAGTATAAAGATATCTGACCATTACAGTACCTTTTTGAAGTAAATATAAAGATATCTGACCATTAAAACACAGGGTAGGATGCAATTGGGTTACATAGGCAGGTGCTGGGTAAACTGTAAGCTTCTTTTTGCAGTTGGAAGAGTATTAGAAAAGCTTTGCATTATTTACGAAACAGCAGTAACCAGAAACTTCAAAACAGCTCAGATTGTGACAGGCCAAATGAAGAGAAATTTTGCTTTCTCTTATCTTCTGTTTCTATGAAGTGGGCATGTTAAATCATTAGATAACTATAAGAGATAAAATAGATGCTACTCTAAGCAAGTTTTATAAAATGTTTAAACTTTAGCAGGCCTTATGAAGTACGTTTTTCACATATCCTTCCTTCAAAATTGCCGGCAGGTTTCTGGTCATTCATAAGTAGATTATGTGGCACAAAGCTCTCTGTCAGAAAGTCCTACCACTGGATCTGCTTCTGAGAATGTAGTTAGTTTTCCAATTTAAAGTGAGAAAATTTTTCCTGCGCAAATACATAGAAGTTTTTGAGATAAGCTGAAATGGAAAAAATAAAAAAAAATCTGCTCATAACCATAAAATTAATGAAAAATTATTATTTTCTTGCTTATTTTCCCATGACACAGTTGCAGTCTGCCTTGTCCCCTTGGACGCATTGGGGCTCTGGGATCCCGTCTTAAAGTTTCTAGAAAGATTTATTTCTCCTGTATCAGTACAAAGGCCTCACAATACTCTGTTATTTAGTCTTCCCTGCTTTTGTGCCCTTGTTCTTCCCACCCTGCCTAAACACATTGCACAATCAGCAGTTAAATCCACATTGTGTTCCTAGGGTTATTGAAGTGAAAATTGTGTTAATATATTTACATGCAGAAATAAGGGCTTACTTGTTATGTCTAAAAGTTTAGTATAAATGTACATATAGGAAGGGGAAATCCCTTCTGCAACGGGTGGACATATATATATATATATATATATATATATATATATATATATAATATAAATGTTGCCTTACATGGCTATTTGGTGCTTAGCATCCACAAATGAGGGATAATAAGTGTCGTTTGTTTTTCTGGACTGTTACTTCACTATAGTGCAGTTTTGATCAATATTCAAACACCTTCTCCCATCTCCATGCACCACCATTCCTCCCTGCCTCTATGCACGGACTCTTCCTCTATCCATCACCATTTTTAAAATTCCTATTAAGGGCTGGAGAGATGGCCTAGCGGTTAAGAGCACTGACCACTCTTACAGAGGACCGGGTTCGATCCCAGCAGCCACATGGCGGCCGGAAAACCGTCTGAACTCCAATCCCAGGAGATACTCCATTCCAGGGAATCTGAGACCCTCTTCTGACACTCCGCAGCATTGCACGACACGGGTCACAAACCTGCATGCAGACAGTAACATTCATACACACAGAAATAAATTTTAAAAAATTAAATAAAAAAATTAAAATTCCTATTAAATCTAACTTGTTTCATAAATGATCTACCATGTAAGTCTATCCCTTGGAGTCTGGTCAACCTACCAAGGATCACACAAGCTTGGAAAACTGGCTCACTCTCTCAGCATCTATCTGTTGCCAATACCTTCTCAAACTAAGTCTGAGCTTTCTCCCTGCTTCCTCTGTCCATGCTGGGCCCCTGTCTGGTTTGGACTTGCACAGGTCTTATGCATGCTGTCATGAGTGTTGTGGATTCATATTTGCAGCTACTTTGTCATGGTGTCCAGACAACACAGTTTCCTTGTACTCAGCTATCACCCCTGGCTCTGACAATATTCCTGCCCCCTCTTCTGTAATGATTATGGAATCTTGTGAGGAGAGGGATGTCCCATTTAGGGCTGAGCAGTCACAGTCTCTTATTCTCTGTACACAGGTGAACTTTTAACCAATAGAGAGATATAATTTAAATTTCAAAGTTAATTATTTATTTTAATCACATTTTTTTGAAGCAATTGCAACAGAAGACTAGTTTCAATGCAGGGTTTGGGAACAAGTTTTCTTTTTTTTCTTTTTTTTTTTTTTTTTTTTTTTTTTTTTGGTCTTTTCGAGACAGGGTCTTCCCTGTAGCCCCAGCTGTCCTGGGACTCGACTCTGTAGACCAGGCTGGCTTTGAACTCACAAAGATCCGCCTGCCTCTGCCTCCCAAGTGCTAGGATTAAAGGCGTGCACCACCACGCCCGGCGAACAAGTTATTTCTTAACAGATAGATTCTGAAGACTTGGGTAGTAATGATGATAAAACAGTGTACATGGTTTCCTTAGAATGCAAGACTATTCTAGAGGCTGGAGAGATAGCCTAGTGTTTAAGAGCACCGACTGCTCTGCAAGACGGACCCGGGTTCTATCCCCAGCCCCACATGGTCGGCTAAGAAACCATCTATAACTCCATTCCAGGAGAACTCCAGCCAGGGAATCCGACCCCTCTTCTGACCTCCGCAGCATTGCACAACCCGGGTGCACAGACCTACATGCAGACAGTACACTCATACACATACAAAAATAAATAAAATTAAAAAAAAATACTATTCTAATATTTGCTACTTCTACAAAATGTCATTTAAAAGCAATTGGGAGGCTGGAAACAATGCTCAGTGATGGAGTGATTATCTACCAGGCCCAGCATTCCAGGTGCCAGCTCCTTCACTGTCAAAAACAGATTAAGATGGAAACAAAGAATATAAAGTACAATATGTTTTTGTGCTCTTAGGGAAAACTGCCACAAGAAGGGTCAATGGCAGATAGACTCGGGCTTGGTGACTGCCATGCCCACTAATATTCCACATTTTAGAGAAACAAAATGAGACCCAGCCAGGTAACTAAGGAAAGTACAGCAAAATATGTAAAAGACTTTCCTGAAACTTTCCCTGCCTGGGCTCCTGTAAGGGGCATTATAATTAATATCATCGTGCCAACTCTAATAAAAGGTACTTCAGTAAGAAATAACTGCAGTCATCTTTTCATGCCTAAGAGTGCACACAATGAAAGACAGTGAATAAGCCATAATAAGCTTACAGCGGACTTCTTGTCTGAATGTGTTACCTATTAGTACTATTCAAAGGATTTTGTGTTTTGGTAAATAGGTTGAGTTTGGATCTGTTTCTGGACGCTGCCTGTAGTGGGGGTTTAGCAATGCCAGCTTAACTTTCCTAAGCCATTTGATCTGCTACCGCCTTGTATCTGTTACATCCAGACCCCCTTCATGGTAGATATGTAGGAGCTGGACAGCCTCATTTGCCCTCCCTGAAGCTTATTGATTGGACATGAATAAGAGCCAGCAAATCTGATTTGTTGCTCTATTTTATGCCCCCTATTCTGTAATAATAATGAATAATGTCTCCCTCCCTCCCTTTTTTGTGTTCTCTTCCCAGTCGTGTGGCTGCATTTTCATCGGATCCATTCTGGACTTCCTGTCCATCTTTCAACAAACTCTCTGAGCTCTTTAGCCAAGTTTGCCATGTTCCCCAAATCATTGTAAATTCTCATTCTCTTAGTTCCTATGTTTCAGTCTAAATTGCAGTACCAAACTGAAAATTCAGTTTTATTACCTTTGTATTTGGGGTTGGTAATTCTACCCTCATTTACCATTTGTAAATTCCATAGATTAGATATTAATAATTCTACTGCTTTCTTTTTTTGTAGGGTGAACCAATGACTGTAATTAAAATTATATACAAGAACTTGAGTGACAGATTATTTATAGGAGCACGAGGCAGCATACAGGCGACTTCTAATGAATATGTCCCTCCCTCCCTCCCTCAGCAATCTTTAATTACCTGAAGATCCTTAAGGCACCTCCTAAGCCCCTTCCTCCAGCAACCATTAACTGCCCTTAAAATCTTAGAAAGGAATAGTAGGAACATGTGAGCCCCTCTCCTCTCTGTGATAAAAGGTTGATGAGCCTAATCTTGTGTTGGGCTCATAGATAGATAAACACAGCTGCTCACAATTCAAAAGCAGGCTGAAGAATGGCTCAGCATGTAAATGGGCTTGCCACCCAGGATTGGTGACAGGAGTTTGGTCTAGGAACCTACATAAATGTGTAAGGAGAGAACTGACTCCATGAAGCTGTTCTCTGACCTTCACATGCACACTGTGCCATGCACACCCATAGACATTGCATCACACACAGACACACACACACACACACACACACACACACACATATCCTGGCTACATCAATTAAATGAATAACTAAATAAATTACTTCAAAAGTGCCATGTCTGTGTCATTCCCAGAAAGCAACATTTCATAACATTCCCCAATTCAGTTCATAACATCCTTTCCAACACCTCATTTGCAATGGCCCTTGAGCCCTGGAGAGAGAGAGAGAGAGAGAGAGAGAGAGAGAGAGAGAGAGAGAGAGAGGTGTTTTCCAGAGAAGCACACTGCAGTTGTTTGTGCACACTACTATAACCGGCTGTGAGCCTCTGTAATAACTGTCACCCACTGCTTAGTGAAGTACATCCACAGAGCTGACAGTAGCACTGATCTATGGCATGGCGAGAAACATAAATATTCCTGGATTACTTACAGTATCTTCTCACCTACAGATTTCAAAGGGTGCCTTTCATTTAGTAGTGTTGAGAGGTATGCATCAAAGGCATTATATTAGCTGCTTTTTTTGTCCCTGTGACCAAATGTCAGACTAGGACCTCCTGAACTAGAAAGATGTATTTAGTGCCATAGTTTCGGACATCTGAGTCCTTGATGGCTGGCTGCATTGTCTCTGGGCTTGTATTGAAGTGGCGCCTCCTGAGAGCAGACACTTTTGGCAGAGAGGGGATTTACTAGCATTTGGCCTATGAGCAATGGGTGCTCTTGTATATCTTGATGGTTGACCTTGTTTAGAGTCACTGAGTGTTGGATTGTGCAAATGGAATTCCTTGATTGACAGTGCTAGTAAAAACATGTGCTCTACATCCATATGGTCCTTTACCTTGAAGTGTCTCCGTCTTAGTGTTCTCACAAGATGTTATGTGTCATAGTATATTTTACACACACTGCTGTCTCAACATTTTATTCAAACTTACCATCCATCATTTATTAAATGAAAATACAGATAAGTAGGTTGGTAAAAATGAGAACAATGAAAAAATTAAACAGGAGAATATAAATAAAATCAGTGTGTGTCCCCTGCGTGTTATAGATATGCTTTTATTGTTGACTCATTGTTTTGAGAACTACCACATCATTTATGTCCCCAGAGTTCCAGGATGTTTTGCAGTATTATCATTGTCATTAGTTAGCTTTGTATGAAATATCATGAAATTAAGGAGTATCCAGTTCTTTCATACTTGTATTATTTTACATAGATGTGGTCTAGTTATGTGACTCACAAAACTGTATGTGAAAGAGCCTGGGGGAATGCAATCTTAAATATTGAGTAGCAGATTTTATAGAACTTATAAGAATGAAAGAGTTACAGTCAAAAATTTAGTTATATCAATCTATTATGTGGATGACATTGCTGTCATATATAATTTTAATTACATATTTATTACAATAATTAATCATGTTGCAGTAATTACTTTATATAACACTGAATTATGAGTACAACTCATAACATTAATACTTGGGTCACCTATCTATAAGGGCACTCTAAAGTGCACACTGAGAATGTTTTGTATCAGAGGTTCTGATATGATTTATGAACTCAAAACCAGATTTTTATACCTGTTGTATAGAGTATTTAGTGATCCTTTGTTCTCTGAATCATGATGACTGTAAATATAGGAGTGTATATTATTAGTCTGTTAATAATATTAAAAGAGTTGTTTATTCAGATGTATATACACTTATTTCATGAAGGTTCATTGGCTCACATTTCCAACACATGATTTCCTTATCAAGGTGGAGTTCTTTGAATGTTAAGAAATCTTGGGAGGTTCTTGGGAGTTGAGGTTCGAATCCCTAGCCCACCTTGCATAGAGGCTGCTGGCACACATCAGAGCAGCTGAGGTGCAGAGTACTTGAGCATGGGCTAAGCAAGAAGCACACCCCCCCCTGCAACTCAGCCAACTGGAACTCCGTAGGGAGTTTCCAGTAAGCCCTACAAACAACCTAGAGTAACTGGCTGGCAGCAGAGGGAGTACAATGCCCAGAAGGTGTTATCTGGGTTGTTACCCACCCAGTTCTTGTGGAACAGAAAGGGAAGAGTGAACTATACCTTCCAATATATAACCAAAATTGAAAGCCTGAAACCTAAACAAGTCAACACTCCATAAATAAGGAGAATACAACCAAGGTACCTAAAGGAATCAAGAAAAGCAATCCTTCAACATGGTGAAGAGGCATTAGAGATTCACATCAGATTATAGGCAAAAGGCAAACCACATGCCAAGAGCACAATGAAATAACAGTATGGGAAAAGCACATAATAACTCCACACCAAACTCTATGAAGCCTGTGGAGGACTCTTACAATGGGATCTCCCTAGTGGTAGCCCAGGGCACAGATAGTAGAATAACAATCACAGATATATTCAGAGAAATCATAGAACTAAGGGGAAAGAATGAAAAACTCAGAAAGGACCTAGAGGGAGACAATGACAAACTTTGGAAAGAACTAAAAGGAGAAAATGACAGACTCCAGAAAGAGCTAGAGGGAGAAAATGACAAACTCCAGAAGGAAGTGGAAACACTGAAAAGATCCCATGCTGAAATGAAAAAGGAAACCAAAAAGCCAAACAAGGAGCTAAAAGAAAAGATTGAGAAGCTCCAAAAGTAAGTGAAAATACTAAAGAAAACACAGGATGAAATGAAAAAGGAAATTGAACAGTCATCCAATAAAAAGGAAAGAATGGGAAAAAGCCTCAGAAGCAGAATGGAGGAGGCAGAAAAAAGACTATCAGTCCTAGAAGATAACACAGAACAACTAAAAAGCTCAAGTAAAGACTATGAAAAATTTAAATATACACAAGAGTGGAACAACCAGGAAATGTGGGACACTATGAAAAGATCAAACCTCCACATTATAGGGCTAGAGGAAGGAGAAGAATCCCAAGAGAGTGGTAATGATCAGATTGTCAACAGAAGAATAGATGAAAATTTCCCCAAACTAAAAAAGAAAAAAGACAGACCCATACAAATACAAGAAGCACATAGAACACCAAATAGACTAGACCAGAAAAGAAACTCCCCATGCCATATCATAGTTAAAACATTAGACACCCAAAAATCAAAGACAAAATTCCAAAAGTCACAAGAGAAAAACAAGTTACATATACGGGGAAACCTATCAGAACTACAGCTGACTTTTCAGTGCAAACTATGAAAGCAAGAAGAACATGAACCAAAGCATTCCCAGTGCTAAACAACTATAAATGCCAACCCAGGTTACTATACCCAGCAAAAATGTCAGTTCTAGTTGAAGGAAAAAGAAAAGCTCCCATGACATAAACAAGAAGAAAGAATACATGTCCAGAAAACCAGCCCTTCAGAGAACACTTGAAGCAATTCAAAGGGCAGAGGAGAGAAGCAACTACCCCTAGGCACCTTGAATGAGAAATTAATAAAAGAACTACAGAAGTAGAAACCTAGACCAAAAATGCAAATGGATAATAAGGTAAAAGGAAGCAACATACATCTCTCAATTATAACCTTAAATATTAATGGACAAAACTTCCCAATCAAAAAGCAAAGACTGGGAGAATGTATTAGGAAACAGAATCCATCAATATGCTGTCCACAAGAAACCCATTTCACTCTCATGGATAGGCACCAACTTAAAGTGAAAGGATGGAAAAAATATTCCAAGCAAATGGTACCAAAAAGAAGCAGGACTGGCTATTTTAATATCAGAAAAAATAGACTTCAAAGTAGAAGCAATTAGAAGAGACAAAGAAGGCCATTACATCCTTATCAAAGGGAAAATTAATCATAAAGACTTCACAATCATGAATATACATGCACCAATCTCCAGTGCACCAATCTTTATAAATACAAATCTACAGGCCCTCAAAGCACAGATTAACCCCAGAACACTCATAGTAGGGGACTTCAATACCCCAGTGAGTCCTTTGGATCAAACAGACAAAGAATTAACAGAGAGACAATCGAACTGAACAATACAATATAGCAAGTGGACCTCACAGACATCTTCCAAATATTCCACTCAAGCACCAGAGAATATACTTTCTACACAGCACCCCACAGAACATTCTCCAAAATTGACCACATACTAAGACACAGAAAAAAACTCAACAAATAATAAAAAATGAAATAATTTCATGCATTCATTATACCACAGTGCAATAAAACTCAATATCAACACCAGGATAAACCCTGCTACCTACACAAACACATAGAGACTAAACAACACACTCTTGAATAACGAATGGGTCAAGGAGGAAACAAAAAATAAAAGCATTCTTGGAACTAAGCAACAATGACAGTACCACACAACAACACCTATGGGACACTTTAAAAGCAATCTTAAGAGGGAAGTGTATAGGCCTGGGTGCCTACAAAAAAAAAAGAAAGAAAGAAACCAGAAAGAGCACAAATAAATGAGTTAACACTGCAGCCAAAAACACTTGAAAGACAACACCAAATGAATCCTAAACACAACACACAGGAAGAAATAAAAAAAATCAGAGCAGAAAACAATGAAATAGAAACAAAGAAAACAGTCCAAAAAAAGTCAAAGAATCCAAAAGTCGGTTCTTTGAAAGAATAAACAAGATCAGCAGATCTGTAGCCCAGTTATCCAAAAGAAAGAAAGAGAAACTCCAAACCAATAAAATTCATGATGAAAGGGGAAATATCACAACAGGCAATGAAAAGATCCAGACAATCATATGGGAATACTTCAAAAACCTATACTCTACTAAATTTGAAAAGCTAAGAGAAATGGATGAATATCTGCAATCCAGGGAATCACCAAAGCTAAGTCAAGAAGAGATTGACAGCTTAAACAGACACAGAATATATGAAAAAATTGAAAATATAATAAGAGACTTCCCAACTATAAAAAGCCCAGGCCCAGATGACTTCAAAGAAGAATTCTATAATACTTTTAAAGAAGACCTACAACCATCATTACTCAAACTGTTCAGAAGGATACAAGCAGAGGGAAATCTCCTTCAAATTTCTTCTATGAAGCTAACATCACTCTAATACCCAAACCAGGCAAACATGCAACCAAAAAAGTGAACTAAAGACCCATCTCATTAATGAACTCAGATGTAAAAATCGTCAGCAAAATACTTGCAAACTGTATACAGACCCACATCAAAAAGATCATCCACTGTGATCAAGTTGGATTCATACCAGAAATGCAGGGATGTTCAACATAGGAAAATCAGTAAATATCATAAAACATGTAAATGGCTGAAAGACAAAAAACACAGGATCATATCAACTGATGCAGAAAAAGCCTTTGACAAAATCCAGCATCCCTTCATGATTAAAGTATTAGAGGGAATTGGACTGGAAGGGTCATTCCTCAACATAATCAAAGCCATATGCAAGAAACCCACAGCCAGCATCATCCTAAATGGAGAACACATAGAAGGATTCCCCATAAAGGTAGGAACCTGGCAAGGCTGCCCCTTGTTGCCACTCCTCTTCAATATAGTGCTTGAAACACTGGCTAGGGCAATAAGGCAAGAAAAGGAAATTAAAGGAATATTAATTGGAAAAGAGGAAGTCAAACTATCCCTTTTTGCAGATGATATGATTGTTTACCTAAGGGATGCTAACACCTCCAACAGAAAACTCCTAGAAACGATTAAGAGTTTCAGTAAAGTGGCAGGCCACAAAAGCAAACTAGAAAAATCAGTTGCCAACTGAAGAAGGAATACAAGGACCTTCCCAATCACAATAGCCTCAATAACAATAAGATACCTAAGAACAAACCTAACCAAATACATCAAAGATCTCTACAACAAAAATTACAAACACCTGAAGAAGGAGATTGAAGAAGACATCAGAAGATGGAAAGACCTCCTATGCTCATGGATTGGAAAAATTAATACAGTAAAAATGTCCATTATACCCAAATTAACATACCAATTCAATGCAATTCCAATTAAAATCCCAAGACATTCTTCACAGGCCTGGAGAAAAAATCTTAAATTCATATGGAGGAACAAAAGTCCATGAATAGCCAAAGCAACCCAGCCTGGTACTGGCACAAAAACAGACCTGTAGACCAATGGAACAAAACTGAAGATCCAAACTTGAGCACATACAATTTCAGCCACCTCATATTTGACAAGGGGGCCAAGAAGACTCAATGGAGGATAGACAGCATCTTCAGCAAATGGTCTTGGCAAAACTGGATCACCACTTGTAGAAGAATAAAATTAAACCCCTACCTCTCACCCTGTACAAAAATCAACTCCCAATAGATCAAAGACCTCAATGTGAAACTCGAAATTCTGAAGCTGATAGAAGAAAAAGTTGATAGCAACTTACAAGACATAGGTATAGGAAAAGACTTTCTAAATCAGACAGCAGATGCACAAGAAGAAAGATGGACAATTTACAAGTGGGACCTTATTAAACTCAAAAGTTTCTGTATAGCAAAAGAAATGATTAGGGACGTGAAGAGAAAACCCACAGAGTGGGAGGAAACTTCACTGCTGATACATCTAATAGAGCATTATAACTTCCAGAATATATAAACTATTCAAAAAAATAAAAAAGGAAAGAAAATAAATGACTCACTCAAAAGATGGAGTAAAGAGCTGAACAGAGACTTCATAAGACAGGAAGTAGAGATGGATGAGAAACATCTTAAAAAGTGTTCAACATTGCTAATAGCTAAGGAAATGCAAATTAAAACCACTTTAAGATATCGTCTCACAAATTGTACTTCAGATATAAAACTTGAGATCTTAGTAAAAAGATAAAAGGAAAAAGAGATAGCACTGTCGTTTAGCCTATCTTCAGTTCTTACTCACAAGTGCATCTACTCTCTGGATGCCACTTCTTTCGCCACTCTTCAAAGACATGAGACACAGCTTTTTAACCCTTCAATATGGACTGAAGACTCATTTCTCTCCAAGAATCCTCCAAACCTTCAATGCCAGATGGGGACTGCTGAGATACCCAGATTGTGGACTAAGCAGCTAAGAGGATTTCAGCCTCGTCAGAGTATAGACTGCCATTGTTGGACTACCCAGCTGTATCATGGAGGCCAGTGCAGGGGGATCAAGACAGGACGTGTGCTTAATGGACTTCATTTGGAGGACCATGGGAGGGAAAGATCCCAGTGTGGAGCACAAGGGCAGGATTGATGGTTGTTTGTGCTTGCCAAGGAGGAAACTCTGAGCACTTCCTTAAGGAAAACATGACATCTTTTAGCAAAAAAAAAAAATCCTACAATTCAGATATGTGTATGTATGTATATATTTATGTATAAGTGTATAAGTATATAACTATTCATACATATATATGTATATATATATACATATATATATGTATGAATAGTATATATATGAATATATATTCATACATATATATATGTATGAATAGTATATATATATGAATGTATATATATACATATATATACATATATATATATGTATTGCATATATATATATATATATATGCAATACAAGTTAGAAAGAACGACAACAACAAAAGAACTGGGAAACATCTCTGGAAAGACTCAGAAAAAGATACAAGACATGTATGGCAGAGTGTAGGGACTCAGGTGGGGTGGGGGGCATGGAAATGGAAATGACTCTAAATTTGATTGAGAAGTGATGTATGATTTATGGAAAAAGTTTAATAACAATAAAAAATAATAAAAAAGAAATCTTGGATTATATCTGGGCAAGGAAGATAACATGCTATATCATCCCCAGGATTTTCCTAGTTCTGTGAGAAGTGCTGGAGCTTAGAGTTTGGCTGTCATTGTCTTTCATGGAGTAGTGTGGTTAAGTTCCCATTTTCTTCTGTTCCTGCTGTGCTCTCTGTACACTGTCCTGGGTAATTCAAGGGGTTTTGTAGGTGGAATTATGGTGGCCCTATTTCAACCCTTTCTTGTTTCCACTGTTCATCAAACTTCATTTCTAGTGGGTTCATTCCCTAAATTCTCTGTCAGAAGTAAGAAGAGGCATTTGAGTTTTACCCTCTACACCACTACTCTGTTTATCTGCTCTGTAAACAGTGTGTGCTTCTGGACAAATATTATTGAAGACGAGAATGAAAACAAAAAGAAGCACTGACTCAACCCTGTGCAGTTCTCCATGGTTCTTTTCAGTCTGCTCATTCCTGTAAACTCTCCAGCGTTTTCATGGAGTTTCTCCCTGTGTTGGAATAGTTGAGAGGGCAGTCTCCAACTCATCCGGTCTACTGGTTAGTGACAGCTTGTCATTCTGTCTAGTTAATATTGTCTTCCAAAGGTCTGAAATTAAAAATTTAGCAAAGCTTAATTTACACACTTTTTTATAATGTTTTTATTGATGTTTTGTATATTTCAGACATCATTTCTCAGTTCAATTTAGACATATTCCCATTTCCCTTCCCCCCACCCCACCCCAGATCATGCACTCTGTCATAACTGTCCTGCATCTTTACCCACTTTTATAGTTCACATGTTGTATGTGATGTCTTGGACATCTGTGTTTAACTTAATAACACAAAGGATTTTTCACAAAGCAATATTAAAAATATTGCTTCTAAAATTGTAATTCTACTACTATTATTTGAGACAGGTTCTCCTTGTAGACCCAGCTGACCTGGACCTGGCTTTGAAGACCAGGGTGTCCTTAATCTCATGGAGATCTGCATCCCTAGGCCCCCTGCATGTTGGTATTAAAGGCATGTGACACCACAGCAGGCCCCGAAGATTGTAATCTCAAGTTATATTGAGAACCATGATATACTTCAGCAGTCATGGAATGGTGAGATTATTCACCTAAGTACTTAACATTGTATAATAGAACTATTAACAGTGGCTCTGCTCGGAGAAAAGGAAGTTCTCTGAGTTTGTGTCATATCTACTACATTTTCCAACATTCAGTGCAAAATACCTAAGCCTATTTTGTCTTTGTTTTCCTTCTTTCTTTTTTGGAAGTGTTATTTCCCTTTGTAAAGTCCTACCTACAACTCCAGGCTATCATATGTTTTCAAATTGCTTTAAAAACCTTCCCCAGCTGGGCGTGGTGGCACACGCCTTTAATCCTATCACTTGGGAGGCAGAGGTAGGCGGATCTCTGTGAGTTCAAGGCCAGCCTGGTCTACAGAGTGAGTTCCAGGACAGCTGGGGCTACAGGGAGACCCCGTCTTGAAAAGACCAAATAAATAAATAAATAAATAAATAAATAAATAAATAAATAAATAAATCCTTCCCCATAAGACACTCTTAACAGTACCGTGCTGTCACACTCAATGAGATTCTCCCAAATGCTGAAATGGGACCATATAATCCAGCCAATTTAACTCTGTACGTTTACATAAAAAATTGAAATTGGGGTCTTGAAGAGATATTTATGTCTCCCTATTAATTGTGGCATTGCTTACAATATTCAGAATTTTGAAGCAACCATTATTGTCCATTATTAGATGACAAAGAAAATATAGTTCATGCATAGAAAGAATATTACTTAGCCTTTACAGAAGAATAAAAGTCACCTGGGAGAACATGGATGAGTGACGAGGGTGAACTGTCATTTTTCTATTTCTTATACTTTAGTTCTGGTGGGTAGCCAATAGCAGCGGCAAGAACCTGTGTTGTTTGGTGCCTCTGGCATTCCCGCTCATAAGGAACTTACTTCATGTGTGGAACTTAGTTGTTCATTAAATGGACCATGCCTTCTGGTAGCAATATTGTCCACTTCTGCTCAAACTCCCTTTCTTTTTTTTTTTAATTTTATTTATTTTCGTATGTGTATGAATGTACTGTCTGCATGCAGGTTTGTGCACCCGTGTCGCGCAAGGCCGCGGAGATCAGAAGATGGTGTCAGATTCCCCTGGAACTGGAGTTCTCCTGGAATTGGAGTTTCAGACGGTTCTCGGCCGCCATGTGGGTGCTGGGGATCGAACCCGGGTCCTCTGTAAGAGCGGTCGACGCTCTTAACCACTAGGCCATCTCTCCAGCCCCTCAAACTCCCTTTCTTCACATTATGTATTCTTTAGTTAACCCACAAGCCAGTGGGTTTCAACAGGGCTTGTTCAGTCAGCCTTAATTTTGGTTATACCACACCTTATCCCTTGGTCTCCCCCCTTTTCCCATTCCTCCTAAACCTTTAACCTGGAGTATTCTCCCAAACCTGATTTTTTAAAATATTTTCTGTGTTCTATTTTCCTCTCTAATTATATTTTTGTTTTACATGGTTTATAATATTTTAGTTCCATATAGATCTTCTATACAGCCTTCATTTTGGTTATGCTTTTCCTAGCCCTTCATTCCCTATCCACAACCCTTTCTTGTTTGTAACTGTCTCCTCCAATACCTCCCCTTCGACTTTCACTTTACCAGTAGTTCATCTCCTCTCCCTTAATTAGTCCATCGTAATGGCTTATTTCAGATGAACTGGCTACTACATGTACTCCAAGTTAGACACACAAAACAAAATATTTGAAGCTAGGATCCACACATGACACAACATGCAGCATTTGTGTTTCCGCCCTGGGGAACCTCACTCAGGATAATTTTTTAACCAGTTCCATCCATTTGACTACAAATTTCATGACATTGTTTTTCTTTGTTGCTCAATTGTATACACATACTGCATTTTCCCACCATTTGCATGTTGATGGACATCTAGGTTGATTCAATTTCCTAGCTATTGTGAATAGAAAATTTATCATAGCTGTGCAAGTATCTCAGTACTGGGAAAAAATGACCTTTGAGTATATGCCCAGGAATGATACAGTTGGATTTATTTCTATTTCTACTTTTTTTGGAGAAACCTCCAGACTGATATCCAGAGGAGCTGCACTAGGGGACAGTCCTATCAATAACGTATGTGAGTCCCCTTCAGTCACATCCATGCCAGTCCTTGTTTTCACTTGTATTCTTGATGATGGCCATTCTGTCCAGGGTAAGAGGGAACCTTAAAGTAGTTTTAATCTGCAATCATGTTTTAACAAAATATTTCTGCATTATATGCTTACTTTTTGTTATATGGGGAGATGCTTTCTAATTTGTAAATATCATTGCTGTGCTCAGATCACGTTGTCCTCTAGGAAAATGATTGTTTATTCTGGTTTACACTCATGAGGTCATATATCATGGGATCTGTAACTGTGAATGTAGAAAAGAAATGGAGAAAAGAATAAGAGAGTAGCTGTTGCCTGTTCTTTTGATGCTGTGGGAAGATGCTGTTTTAAAGCATTTATAATTTTACAACAGTTAGTAAATGAAATAAGAGAAACTATTCCTTAGGGACATCTTTTGGTGCTTTGAAGTAGATGTGTACGAGATCAGACATACCCTGAAGCACATGCAAAGTCTAGAGAGACTGGAAATAAAAATATCAGTTAAAGGAGTGTTTGAATGCCATTGTTCACTTGGAAGGGACTCTCAGAGTGTGACTAACCACCTAAGCTCTGCCAATTTGTTTTTCTCCTATGTGATACAGTACAAACACTGCAGTTTGTGCACATCTTCAGACTAGTGTTTTTTTTTTCTACTGCAATTCTCTTTTATTATTCATAATTATTAATGAATAGATGTGCGTTAAAACAACACACAGAATGAATAAGGTGTATGGTGTTCAAGTTTTAGGAAGTATATGCACACAACGTCTATGCCACTGGGTTGACATCAGACTAGTGTTTTTTTGCAATATGTGGTAGAAAATTAAGAATGTTAGTATATATATATATATACATATATATATATGTATATATAAGCATTATACAGTTATGCAAGCATATATACATATATATGCATATATATGTATATATACATATGATTCTGGTTTCTTTCTGGGAATGTATGAACTATTAACTATCTAAAGAACACTCATGTTGACAAATTTGGAGCTTTATTGACCTGTTTGTTTCTACAATTATAGTATATATGCAAGTGTGTATACATGTGTATAAGTAAATATTCATTTCAGAAATTCCCACTGGCACATGTTAATTTACTAGTGTGCCACAGAGATGTAGATGTACTATAGTTCTATTTTAATATCTCTAAATTATTTTATATACAAGTATGAAATAGCCATATTTTATGTCCTCTGTATTTATAACATAGTGCATCATTGTTTGGAATTTATATGCCTATTTATTTATTTATTTATTTATTTATTTATATTTTTAATCTCAAGCATGACCATGACTTTATTCTTAAGTCTTCAAAAGGAAATACAACACACAAAAAGCCTGTTGACCAATTTTTCAAAACTTTACTATTTTGCATATCTGTTACATATACTGAACACTCTCACTTCATACTTTCCTACGACTCCTTCCCGCATTCCAACTTACCACAAATATCTCTTTCACATTCATTTCTATTCATTTTGGTTTGTGACCCACGACCATGTGTATGACTGGGGATTTGCAGCTGCCCACTGGAGCCTGGGTGGAGAAGCTCAGCATGGTACACGGCTGAAGACCTTGATCCCTCTCTCCCCGACTATATCAATATTCTAGGGATTTGCAGCTGCCCACTAGAGCCTGGGTGGAGAAGCTCAGCAGGGTACACAGCTGACGACCTTGATCCCTCTCTCCATGACTGTATAATAGTCTAGGTATTTGCAGCTGCCCACTGGAGCCTGGGTCAAGAAGCTCAGCATGGTACACAGCTGACAACCTTGATCCATCTCTCCATGACTGTATCAATAGTCTAGGGATTTGCAGCTGCTCACTGGAGCCTGGGTGGAGAAGCTCAGCATGGTACACAGCTGAAGACCTTGATCCCTCTCTCCCTGACTGTATCAATATTCTAGGGATTTGCAGATGCTCACTGGAGACTGGGTGGAGAAGCTCAGCAGGGTACACAGCTGACGACCTTGATCCCTCTCTCCCTGACTGTATCAATATTCTAGGGATTTGCAGCTGCCCACTGGAGCCTGGGTGGAGAAGCTCAGCAGGGTACACAGCTGAAGACCTTGATCCCTCTCTCCCTGACTGTATCAATATTCTAGGGATTTGCAGATGCTCACTGGAGACTGGGTGGAGAAGCTCAGCAGGGTACACAGCTGACGACCTTGATCCCTCTCTCCCTTACTGTATCAATAGTCTAGGTATTTGCAGCTGCCCACTGGAGCCTGGGTGGAGAAGCTCAGCAGGGTACACAGCTGAAGACCTTGATCCCTCTCTCCATGAATGTATCAATATTCAGTAATTCAAAAGTAAATGGTAGAGTTTCTCAGATCTTCCTCCTTCCTTGATTGATTTTTTAATATAATACTTTTATTGATGTTTTGTGTATTTTACACATTTTTCAGTTCAATTTAGACACATTCCCGTTTCCTTTTCCCCCACCCCACCCCAGTTCATGCATTCTGGCATACATGTCCTGCATCTTTTTCTCAGTCTTTTTAAAGTTTTTCTCTGCGGAGGTTTATTGTTTTGGGCAGAATTTAACTGTATCAATCCATTCTTTGATCCAGTTCTTATGTTGTTGTTGTTCCCTCCCATTTGTATTGCTCCCAAATATGACTATATAAAAGTCATATATGCACCAGAATTATGTCCTCCAGAAATAAACTGTATGTAAACTCTGAAATATGTTTAGGAATTCACTTTTTCCCTTTAATTTTATATTATTCTAAAATGTGAATACATACCTTTCACCCATTTACATTAATCACCATGTCTGAAAATAAGTGTAAAGAAACTCATGGGGATTTTAATTGGGAATGCATTGAATCTGTATATTAATTCAGGTAGAATGGGCATTTTTACTATGTTAACTTTTCTGTATCCTTCTGAATGGTTTGAGTAGTAAAGGTTGTAAGATCTCTTTAAATATTTTATAGAATTCTCCTGTGAAACCATCTGGGCCTGAGTGGAAGCAGCAGGACTGGGTATCTGAGAGCAATACAGCAGCAAATTCAGAGCCTACCTAAAACAGGCAAAATACAAAGCAAACAACAAAATCTCTACTTTGTAATTTTACCAATTTTCAGTTTTGCAGGGAGACTATCAAGGATTTATACAAATTCCCAGTTAGTTGTTCAGTGACTTCAGTTCCTTTTGCTGATGAGTTTTACAGAAGACTAGGCACGAAGACATCTTAATAATTTTAATCTTAATTTACTACTGTTAACAAAGTGAAGTGGCATATAACCCAAAATACCAGTATATGTCATTGAAATGCTTCCTTATATAGTAAGCTAAACTGAGCTTTGATCACTGGTACTTATAAAACTGAAAAAGTATTAAAATAGTATATTAAAATTATCATTAGCCTTTTTTTGTTCAAATGTAACTAAAGCAGGAAACAGATTTCCTCCTGTTCTTTGTGCTTTTTTAAAGTGTAGTTCATAGTGATAGATGGATATTGTAAGAATCTGAACGCCTAAAATGGAAGAGAAAAAAGATACTTCACAACTAGATGGATAAAGAAATCAAACATATCCATATAAGCTAAGACCTGCATAATGATTGCATTTATAGAAACACTGAACTTTTATATTTGCTTGGATATCTTGAGAAATGACATATTTCTTTGTGAAAACATAGACTTTGTCAGAGGTCAATTACAATGTTGATCTTTCTGTGGTTGTCACTTTTTTTTTTAACCGGATTGGATACATTGTTGACAGATGGCCCCAGTGGCCTAGAGAAAAAGAGGAGTGGATTCTACAATGATGTGTGCTCCTGCCATGAGCTTATTTAGATAAGAAGTATCTATTCTTTGTTTACTGGATATTATCCAGTGAACAGAGCTGTCAAACAAGAAATGTCATACCATATATGGCTTTAACAGAAATAAATGTCTCAGGACATTTTGAATTTTAAAAACAAATGTTCATCTTAAACACACAAAGATTTCTTCACAGGTTTGTGAATCAACTATTAAGTGGTTAAAAGTCCTGACAATTTATCAAGTGATAATGGACTGTCTTCTGCCCCAAGAGGACCCTGGAATGTGATGGGTTATGAAAATGGCAGGGTCGCCGGGCCTGGTGGCTCATGCCTTTATTCCTAGCACTTGGGAGGCAGAGGCAGGCGGATCTTTGTGAGTTCAAGGCCAGCCTGCTCTACAGAATGAGTTCCAGGACAGCTGGGCTACAAGGAGACCCTGTCTCAAAAACACTATAAAAAAAAATAAAGAAAAGAAAATGTCAGAGTTTTTACTGTTTCCACAGCAGCATTGTTTAGGCTGGTGTGCTGGAAGATTTTACTATTGTGCATCTTCAGAGATGCAAAAATATCAGCCTTAAGGTTTGTATTCTTTAGAATCATATGAAATTGCCTTATTTGTGTATTAGAGATAGTCATATATGAAAAGTTTCATATGGTTCAACCAAGTAGTTAGCATCTATTAGTTTCTTCTTAAGATGGTAATGAATCTACCAAGATTATCACATTCAGCCACGAGAGTGACCAAACCAGTAAGCAGTATTATTATCCCCATACAACGCCAAAGATCTACTATGATTATCACATTAGCCATGAGAGCAGCCCAATCAATAAACAGTAGTATCATCTATAGTCAAGAGATTTAGGAACAGTTCTGGTCATTCAAGTTCATGAGATTAAAGGGATGGACCCAAAGTCTAAGCTACGATCCCAAACCCCACTTAAACCTTTGGCATAAAGCATTTTCTGTATTTAGGATATCTCTAATGTAAGAAACCATTGAGAAGGACTTATGTAAAAAATATAGAAATCCTAAAGTAGAGCTCTTAAAATAAGGACATCCCTTGAGAAATAAATCAGGTAGGATCAAAGAATGTTGGTACATTGGATAGTAAATGAATATTTAGAATTTTGGCTTTTGTCATACTGACTAGCACCGTTTTGTTAAAAATCCTTTAGTTAAATGCTAAAATGAAATGTGTCGTGCAGCCAAGAGGACATGGGGGAACTGAATGTGTTATTACTTAGTGAAAATAAAAAGCAAGTTTCTAAAAGGCTCCATGCTGCATGCTTACTGGGACAGAAAAAAAAATGCTTTCTAGATATGATTTGGGAACTAGGGATAAATAGGCAAAACACAGATGTTGCTGAAGAAGTGAACAAGGGAAACACTGCACAGTCCTATGTTGGCCAGCATTTGCCATGCATTACACATCCGTTCCGACCTACAGAATGCATACTACCGTGGTGCAGAGGGCATTAACATGACTATGGGAATTTAGGCAGTAGTGATGTGTCAACATGTGCTTTTACATAGTAACAAATGTTGATAATGGGGAAAGGTTTAGATATCAGGAAGCAGACACATATCAAAATGACTCTATATATCTAATTCATCTTTCTGTGAATTTCAAACTGATTTTTTTAAATTAACAGTATTTATTGCCCAGTAGTTTCTATCTGAGAACAAATCAAAAGGCACGTTAATTAAAAGGTCTCTATTTAGACACTGCAACTCAATCATTAATTATCTGGAAATACGAACACATTTTTCTGAGTACCCTTTTTAACACTGATCCTACCTCTTTATCTCCAAACTGTGTCACAAGTAGGAAAGTACAAATTGTTATTGTCACAGGCACTCAGTGGGAAAACGTCAATTATTGTAACAATGCTGTCAGCTGGGAAGGAAATTTTTCTCCAGGTAATTTCTATTTTATAATGATAAAAGAAGTAACTAGTGTTTTGCAAAGCAACACTCCTCCCTTCTGTTGCTTTGGGTGCATTCATACCCAGAATTGCTTACATGCAGATAAACTTTGAGATCTTTACATTCCACTCCTCATAGATAACCAGTCTTATTTGTATTAGTGTATGAATCATTCCTTTCCTCTGTATTTTTTCTTGATGCTATTGATCATTCTTTCATGTCTTCCTCTGTTTTTCAAGACAGGGTCTCCCTGTTTGCCAAAGTGGCCTGGGAATTAGCTGTGTAGATCATGCTAGTCTCCATCTCTGCCTCCTGAATGCTGGGATTAAAAACACGAGCCACCATGCCTGGCTATTTTTCTTGTATCTTTACATATTGTACACAGGAAGCACCGAATCATAGTAAATAATTATTTCATTCCACATCAGTTCATAAACTCTTTTTTGTCCTTTTGTCCAGCTCTACAATGCTCCATTGTATGGCTGCATAAGAGTTTATTAGTCACTCTCTTATGTGTGCTGATTTAGATTACATGGATATGTTATAAATGCTTGAAGCCAGGTGTGATGACTTTCACCTGCAATTTCAATTCTTCAGGGGGTGAAGCAGTAGGGTTTCTACAATGTCAATTCTTCCCTGGAATACATAGAGAGTTCTAGGTCAATTTCTGATACGAAGTAGAACTCGGACCCCCTCAAAATATAAACCAAATAAAAACAAATAAAATATACCTCAAACAATAATAAAACACTCTTTACTGAATAACTTCATGCAATGTACTTATGGAGGTGTATTTTAGGACAAAAAGAAGTTCAGGGTCATGTGGTAAGTGCATACAGAATATTGTTTTGGGAGGTTTTCTTCATATACCAAACTATGAAAGTAATATGCACTACTTTGAGCCAGACATGGCGGCACACATCTTTAATCCCAACACTCAAGAGATCACTGGATGTCAAGGCCAGCCTGTTCTAAATAGGAAGTTCTGGGCCAGTTAGGCTTACAGGTAGGCCTTGTATCAAAAAACAAACCATAAATATGCTTTACTTTAACTCAAACACTTGAAACATCATACTTTGTAATGTTAAGCAGTTTGTTTTATAATGGCACTCTTGGGATTATTATAAGCTAACGAAATATCTATAAGTAGAGAGATTTATAAAATAATTTTTAGAAAAAAATTAGGGGGCTTTTCCCATCATCTGCCTCCCCATTTGCTTACCTCTCCATGCTTCGCTTCCTCTACTCATTCAGTGATGAATGTGCATAGCACATTGAGGAGACCACGTTATAGAACCATTTTCACAATACTTAATCATTTAATGTTCATAAAAGTACTGCAAGGTAGGTTATATTGTAGTTTGAAAGCAGAATCTAAAGCACAGAATGCTGAGGTCACTTGTCAAAGCCTATAGTAAGCAGAAATACAAGCTGCAAACACTGGTACCCTGCATCTGGAAAGCACTCTATTATATCTACATATATTTTATTTATTTTTTATTTTTTTATTTTTTTATTTCTGTATGTGTATGAATGCACTGCCTGCGTGCAAGTTTGTGCACCCGTGTCGTGCAATGCCGCGGAGGTCAGAAGAGGGTGTCAGATTCCCCTGGAACTGGAGTTCTCCTGGAATTGGAGTTTCAGACAGTTCTCAGCCGCCATGTGGGTGCTGGGGATCGAACCCAGGTCCTCTGTAAGAGTGGTCGGCGCTCTTAACCGCTAGGCCATCTCTCCAGCACTACATATATTTTAATATAAGAAAATCATAATCTTAATTTTATGTAGAGCAACACAATTTGCATGTTAAATAATGGTTTAAATGAATTATTTGATAGAGTTTTGAAAAGAAGATAAAAAGGAAAAGTTTCAGGTTATAAAACAAATTTATCAACAATAAACTTTGTTAAAGCAGGTCTGTACAAAAAATGTGACTAGTTATATCCAAGCCCACCAACTTTTCATAAGAGACAAAGGAAATAAATATTGACAACACCTGGTGTTGTCAATAACTCATATTGCTGACATTATCTATAAGTAGCAGTGTAGTCCTTCACTCTGCTATGAAAAACTGCAAAGAATGAAGTATGTTAGCAGGCTGAGTGACGACATAACTGTGTTCTTATTGAACATGCACAAAGCCTTACATTAAATTTCAAGAAAGGGAGAAGGGAGAAAGGGAAGGAAACAAACTTGCCATGCTATAACTAAACTGGACTATAAACATGTCATGAGAACCAATGTATCTCAGTGTCACTTCCTCCGAGTTCAGCAAGCAGGCCATCAGTTTCTCAGCGTGCGTTCAGCTGGTTGTGCACCTAGACAAAGTGGAGGCAGGGAGGGGAAGGGGAAGATTCCGTGATGAGCTCCAGAGTGATCAAAGAAAGAATAACCTGGTAGCAAATTCCAATACAGGGAATAACTCATTTATCTGCAGAAGTTTGGGATCTTATTATATACCGACATTTGGCTGCCTTCTGGGGTGAGAATGTGGTGAGGGGGTGCACGGGAAATCTACAGCATCTAGTGCTTACATCAGTTGCTAGTGATTCCACTTGGTTTTCAAAACCAAGATATGCTCTTAGATAAAGCAGGAATGTGACACCTTTCGCCCAATCCTCAAAGCAGGGCTGTAGGGCTGCAGGGCCTCTCTTATCAATTAGTGATCAGGGGCTTGGCTTAGACCCCCAGCCTTTGGAGGCAAAAAGCCAGTTCCCTTAACACTCCAGCAAAGTGAAATATCGAGCCCCACATCTCAAGATTTAGAATAACTGATCTAAGGAGATTTTAAGAACAGTCTGAACTCTTTGATTGCTTGTAAGTCTTAAGTTTGGTCCTGTAATTTAATCATATACATCTCATTATTGCCTAGCTACAAAAACAGGACAGTGTGGGTCCAGGTTGCCTAAGTTACCGTTTCATTCCCTCCATGTTATAATTAAATTGGGACAGGACCTAGGTTTTTCAACAACTTGTTAGGTTTTCTAAAATACATGTTTACATCTCAGCCTGTGTTTCATTACTAGCTCTCTTTATGCTTGATAGACAGATGCAAGAGAAGTAACATGGATGGCTATTGTTCCCCATGATTACTACTTGTGTTCATCTTTGTTCAGTTTTGTTTACCACTTTGCTTTTAATTAAGCCTTTTAATTTGAGATCACTGTAGATAAGTTGCCATTGAAAAGCAAATATAGGAAAATTTATATACCATTCCCTGAGTTCCATCAATGTTAACATCTTGCAAAATAATGGTGAAACCTCACAACTAGGAACTGACATGGATGCAGTGTATTGCCCTCTAGCCATCCTATCCCCATTTACCAGTTCCCAATTTCCTCATGTAATTCCTCCTGTGCACTTTCTCTGTTTCTGTAATTTTTCGATCTTATATTTACTTTGATCAGCTGTTTTCCAGAGTGCCTGCACTATTTCAGAGTCTTATCAACAAAGTCTGAGTGAACTTTCGTGTTTTTGCACTTGGTGGTATCAAGACTGTTCTTGGATTTATGACAGCTACATGGCGATATTCCATTTCATTTTTCAAATATGTCTTCCTAATGGTTAATGATGTTGAGTATTATCAAAGGATATAATCTTTTTGATTTTTATAAATAAGCTTCTCATTAATTTCTGTGTCAGCAAATATAGGAAAATCATGTCTTGTTTTGCTAAAGAAGCATATAGAGGATTTTCCAATAGCCATATTTTAAAGGGACCCTAAGCTATAAAAGTATGGGAGTAGATATCCCACATTTATATATAAAAATAAACTACTAGCCGGGCATTGTGGCGCACGCCTTTAGTCCTAGCACTTGAGAGGCAGAGACAGGCGGATCTTTGTGAGTTCAAGGCCAGCCTGGTCTACAGAGTGAGTTCCAGGATAGCTGGGACTACAGGGAGACCCTGTCTCGAAAAGACCAAAAAAAAAATAAAATAAATAAATAAATAAATAAATAAATAAATAAATAAGTAAAATAAAAAATAAAATAAAATAAAATAAACTACTAAACTGTGGATGCATTTTGTGGCATTTATCCACTTTTGCAAGGTGGATTATTATAAACTTATGAAATATTCTTTACTTAGCTGTTATTACATATTCACATCCAGAGAATACAGCTCACAATTAAGTGAATTACATATACTAAAAATTTGTAATTTAAGCTTCACATTTACAATACAAAATTCCATGGTAATTTCATCAATTCAGAAATTATTTTACTAAGTAAGAAACCTTAGAAATCACTGCGATTCAATAATAATATAATAGACGGCCAAAAAGTTATATAAGAGCTTAAAGTGGAAAGAGAAAAAGAAGATCATATGATCAGTATTTTAAATAACCAATCATGGATATTTTAATTAGCATTTAACTTGACACAAATTTCAGAAAAATTTTTTTATAGAACTATGGCCTTCCCTTAAGGCCTTAAAGTGAAACTGTAGTACTTTTATATTTTAGAATTGAAATGGCATGAGAAAAAGTAATAAAAATTAAGCAACTCTAAACCATATATTATTCAAAGCCGTAAAGGAAGTTAGCACATCTGTTCACTGCTGGCTCACCACATGCTGTTCAATGCATGGCTGGGTTTTGACCTTTCATATCACTCCACTTTCCTTCAGGTCCTCTTCCTGAGAATTTTTTTAGCTATTTCAGTCAAAAGGAACAAGGTATTATCTGGTGAGCTAGGCAGTTTACCTTGCTGTGTTTAAAATAATGAATTCATTAAGAGAAGACAGAGTTCTCCTGGCTCCTGGTTTAAGAAGTTTAGGTCTGTTAGTACTAAATCAAGTTTTGGTCCATCACAGTGGGGAAAGCAAGTCCCGAGAGGCTCCATCCATGCCCATGAGGTTGAGACTGTTCCACAACTAGGAATGCAAGTATCAACCGTGGGAAGAACCTACCTAAGATCTCTTTTAATGATCTGTTTTTCTCCAAGCTAGGCTTCATGTCCTAATGTCTCCATACTCTCTCAAAATAGTGCCATCGGCTATGGAACAGGCATTCAAAATGTGTGACTGTTGGTGATATTCCAGACTGGAACCTATGATCTGGCTAAGCATATCCCAGGAGATCCCTGCAATTGCATTGGCCTTGGGAAGTGAACCTTGAAATCTGTGAAGTAGAGTTGGGTTTAAAATGTCATGACAAGCTAAAGTTATGAAGAAATGAGGATATAACAAATCCAGAAGTGAATTATACAACAGGGAATGATTGGGTCCAGTGTGCATGAAGCTGCCTTCTTAGAAGGAGGGAGAGGGTTCTTAGAGTGAGCCCCAGAGGTCTTTCTGCAGTAGTCCTTCCGTAAATTTCTCCATACATCAGTGACTCCCAGAGATGAATGCATATAAGTTAATTCAAGGGATCAATACAATAAGTATTCTGCTCAATTTTATCTTTAGCTCACAAGCATTGCCCCCTTCTGCTAAGCAAACTTAAGCAAATTTACAAAAACCACACTATTCTATTTCTACAGAGTGAGTTCCAGGACAGCTGGGGCTACAGGGAGACCCTGTCTCGAAAAGACCAAAAAAATAAAAAATAAAAGATAAAAAACCTAAAACCCCATGAATCTATACTCAAATTTAGGTGTATTTAGGAAATATATTCTCAGTAACAATGACCCACAATGTGGGATTCAATTCTGGTTCATAAATGGGTGCTGTGACACGCAAGCTGTCTTAAGATGTTTCAAACTCTCAGAAACTTGCTTAATGAAGCTGTACAAACTTGTAGACAGTTTTACAGCTGGTAGCATAATTATTTAAATCCACCTGCAAAGACAGCCCATAATGCAGTCAGTTAGCACTAATTAATGATTTTTTTTAAGTAGTTAGTGATGGATGCCTGACTAAAGCATGCCCAGTTAAAACCTAATGGGCAATAGCAAAAAGCAATGGACCTTTATGAAGTTGACAAGCAATGCTTACACTCATTGTTAAACACTAGCTAAGTTATCCTAATGTCGACAGTTTCTTCTTTTACAATTGAAATAATCCCATTCCACTTCTCTATGTAAGCTTTTCAGATTCAACCTTGTAGACAGCAACTGTTTCCTTTTGTTTTGATTACTGAGCTATTTATTTCTGTTGATCAATTGCCTTAACCAATGGAATAGAAGTTATTTCTTGTATTCTCCTAACATCTGATCAGTGTATAAATTTTAGTTTTAATGGAATATATATGTTCTACCAATAAACAGTTTTCATATGGCAGGAAATCTGATGTGCTGCAGGGTAGAGGTTAGGCACTCAGAATACAGCATCCACCTGCATACATGAGGATTAACTCAACACTAGGGCCCATCTCCTCCCATGTAGGGGACCCCTTCACTACTCCAGGAATGGCATTGAGTACAAGTGTAGCAACATCTGGACAACTATGAATTTTGTAAAGAGATATTAAGATAGTTAACTTGTAAATGGTGATCCTTACCCTGCTGGTTTCTTTTTATAAGTTTTTAGTCTCTAAACAGTTTCAGGTGAACCATCCAAAATTACAGAGTTCCAGATATGCGGCAAAGATTTTACAAAGTAAGCATTCTTCCCAGGTTACCCTCCTGGGTACATTAATTTGCTCTGTGTTTTACTTACTTTCTATTGCTATGATAAACACCATGAGCAAAACTAACTTGAGGAAGAAATAGTTGATTTGACTTCTACTCTTATACCACAGTCCATCTTTGAAGAAATCTAAGGCCAGGAGTCAGGAACCTGGAGGGAGGCAGCAAGCTGAAGCAGAGAGCATGGGGGAGCTCTGCTTACTGGCTTTCTCCTTTAGGCTTGTTCTCACTTTGCTTTCTACACAACCTAAGACCACCTGCCCTAGGGTGGCACCAGCAACCATGGGTTGGGCCCTCTCACATCACTTAGCAATTAAGGAAATGCCATGGCCACCAGGCCATCCAAAGGAGGTAATGCCTCAACTGAGGTTCCCTCTTCCCAGGTGTGTCATGTTGACAACCGAAGCTATCCAGCACACATCATAAGCTTCCATGAAATCATTGAATGTACTCAAAGGCTGTGTCGACCTGTGTGTGTACATTATCTTCCATTTATCATCTCTCACAAGATTAACTTTATATATTTCAGTTCATACACACACATAACATATGCACAATAATTTTCTTCTTTACTGACTCTTAAATAATAACCAGGTCAGTGATTGAATACAAATTTAAAATAATAAACATTTTCTCTACTCATCAGTTGTTTATTCTTTATTTATTATAGTATGGAAATTAGTAGGATTTTTGTCAATGACAAGCTTTGAGTTAGATCCCATCCTTATCTCATTTCAATTTTGTAAAGTTAGAAGTACTACTTATCTTTTCTAGATTCAAGTCTCCATTAATAAAGTAGAATTACTATAATGATACAGGTTAAACCTTTGATATAAAAATATGAGGTGTTCCAGAATCTGAATCTTTCTTAGTGCTGACAATGGAAAATTCTATACTTTGACTGCATCTGATGAGTGTCAGTCCAAACACAAGTGTAGTAAAAACATTCCATTAAACTACAGTTGGGCTTCATGTTGTAAGTTATGTATACAAGAGATGAAGTAAATTTCCTATTTTGACTTTAGTACCATACCCAAGATATCTTAGTCTAAAAATAAGTCAAAATCTGAAATTATCTAAAATCTAAGCATTTCTGTTCTCAAACTTTTTAAAATCTTTTTTAAATTTTATTTATTTCTGTATGTGTATGAATGTACTGTCTGCATGCAGGTTTGTGCACCCATGTTGTGCAATGACTCGGAGGTCAGAAGAGGGTGTTGGATTCCCCTGGAACTGGAGTTCACCTGGAATTGGAGTTACAGATGGTTCTCAGCCGCCATGTGGGTGCTAGGGATCGAACCCGGGTCCTCTTTAAGAGCAGTCAGCACTCTTAACCATTAGGCCATCTCTCCAGCCCTCAAACTTTTTATATAAAGGTTATTCAGCCTGTCTTTATTGATTTTAAGCATTGCTTTAATTGCTTTAGGTGAAGTTTATTATTATTATTTTGTTTGTAGATATATTTGCAAATCAATTAGGGACAAATAGAAGAAAGACAAAGGGAAACCAGTGAGGGTGAGAGAATTCCTCTGACTTCCCATGTTGATGTCATGGTTTCCCACTCAAAGCCAGGTTGATCTTACATATGATATGTTTATAAAATTACAAGTTATATTATAGGAGAATGAATAAAACATATTTATAAATTGCAACAAGCATTGTTCTTAAAGTTAAGGTGCAATACTAATTGAACTTTCAATGATTTAAACTAGCTCAATTAATCCAAATCTTTCAATAAAGAAAATAAGAAATATTGAACAAAAAATAATATTTCAAGGTGTTAAAGAACTTATGATACATTAAACAATTAAATTTCACATTCTAGAAAGTAAAAGAATTAGGAGAAAATATCTAAAAATCAGGAGCCATTTTTCCTCCTGGGAAATTGGTCATTTCCAGGAGATAAAAATGAAATGCAGAGGTAGCCATTCACAGAGCAAGAGTTGAAAGACATATGTACAAGGGGGTCTGCTAAAAGTGGGAAACCCAGTAAACTTCCATAATTTGGTTCTGATGCCCAGGAGATTAACACTACATATTAGAATAGGTCAAAACTTTACTGTTATAAAAATGAATTGCCATAATGAATATGAGTAAATCCCAACAAATTTAATGCTGGGTAAAACAATTTGCAAGCACAGTATATCCTGAATATGTATGATATTTAAAGGTGTATACTGAATAAGAGAGTATGCTGAAGAATCATAGAAGGTGGAAGATACCAGCAATCACTACAGCCTTGTCTTTGAGCATATGGGATACCCAGAGAATAAATAATCTCATTATTCCTTATTAATATGCCAAGGATAAACATATGAAAATTCTGTGTTGATGAAAAAATTATTTTCCTCAAATTTCTTTTACAATTTTTACTAGGTTCCTTGAAATAAAAAACACAAAATGAAATACATGCAAAGAACATATTGGCCAGAACTAGGAGAAACTCTAGACCAGTAAATAGAGTAACTGTTGTCTCAGCACTGAGCAGTCAACTACAGACAATAAAATAAGCATGATGACTATGTTTTAGAGATAAACTGAAACACTGAAAAGTGAATAAAATACGCCAGTGGATCGAAACTTTAAAACTGAACAATAACATACAAAATTATTGGATTTCATAGTATAGTGTACAGGAATGTTGGATTTCACAGAACAGCATACAGGAGTGTTGGATATAGGAGTATTGGGTTTAGTAGAACAGCATACAGGAGTGTTAGGTTTCATAAAACAGCAAATAGGAGTGTTGGGTTTTACAGAATAGTGCATGGTAGTGTTGGTTTTCATAGAACAGCAAACAGAAGTGTTGGGTTTAACAGAATAGTGTATGGCAGTGTTGGGTTTCATAGAACAGCAAACAGGAGCCTTGGGTTTCATAGAATAATATACAGGATTGTTGGATTTCATAGCAGGCTAAAGATGCTGAAGACAAATTTAGTGAGTTAGAAGACATAAAGCATGGAAAACAGTTCCAATTCCAGGGAATCCAGTGTCCTATTTGGGCCTCTTTGGGTGTGGGGTAACATGAGTGCACTTACATACACGCAGAAAAAACAGTCATGTGTAAGTACACAAAAAAAGATGCAGTGAGCCTTGACATGAAATTAGAATCTTAGGAGACCAGAGGCAGTAGAGAGGCAATAATGCAGAATCTCCAGATTAAGAATTTAGAGCTGCCACAATCTCATTAAGGAGAAGTCGATAATTTAACAGTAGTGAGGATGAAAATGCACATTAAAATATCAGTGAAATGTTAGTGTGCCTTTATCCACTCAAGAGAAGGGGGGCATAGGAGGCAGATATTATCAAGGGTGAAACAGGAACAATGTGGGTACTTTAACTGGGGAGGGATGAGGGAGAATTAGGTGGTGAGAGAGAGAGGAGACATAAATAAAGCTTAGCTAGCATAAAAAAACAGAGGGAAATGCCACAGACTAACCCAGTCGGATTTTTTTTTCACCTGCGGAAAATCAGAGTCTTGTACAGGAGGGCACAGATTAGGCGAAATAATTGGACACGACAACAGAGAGAAAGTTTTGAATCTAGTGCGTCTTTACTGAGATCAAGTTAAATTTTTATACAAGCAGAAAAAGAGAGCTGAGGAAGCAGGCAGAGGGGGAAGGGCCGAGGTGCCAGGCAGGGGATTTGCACCTCCTCGGGAACAAAAGGTTTATTGCCAGAGGAATTCGCACCTGGGTTACAAGGCCAGCAAGTCAGATAAAATTTGTACGTCAATGGAAGTTTACTTGCAGTATACTGCTCACACTGTCTTGGTAGGGGAGATAAGCAATAAAACAGCCATCTTAAAATCACAAGCCATAAACAGTTTTTGTTTCTTTTGAGGTTCCAATTCGATGTTTCTCATCCTTCCTGGGGCTAGAATTTTCCCAAGGCCTCTAGTTATCTCCAGGTTGTGATTCAAGCCACAAGCCTGAAAGGGCCTTTTACTTAGCTCTTAATTAATTGCACAATGTTTTTTTTTAAAGAAAACCCCACCATGTGCCTCTAACTAAGTGTTACACTTTAATATGCATAACTGTAACTAAACTTTATCTTACTAATTTTATTAGATGTAGCTTTTTGCTTAAAGGACTGAGTCTTATTTTTATTAAATTTTGAAGAACACTTTTATTATTTGTTACTAACCTATGATCTCACTCAGTGTAATGTTTACAATATACTTTTAGGACAAAGGAGACTTTAAATGCTGTATCTCTGTATGATTTTACTTAGGTTCATGAGGCTTTTGTTTGTCTGATTTATTTCCAGACACATTTAACTATTTCTTGTCTGGGACTGAGATTGTGCTGAGCTCAGGAAGAGAGTCAAAAGCACAGACTTGCATGCAGACAGTACATTCATACACATACAGAAATAAATAAAAGTTAATAAAAAAATTAAAAAAAAAGAGTGTACAAAGTCCAACACTCATAAAGCATAACATCTTTGTAGTGCATTGTGATCTTGGAGGCTGAGGCCCAGTACTCTGCCAGGGACCACCAGGGAGCCTAGCCTCATGAGGTACGCATCTCCTCGTCTGTTATTATGATTTTCGTCATTGCTCACACAGACGACGCCGAAGGGAAACATTAGTTCACAAACATACTGTAATGTTACAGTACAGATTCTCTACATATTTATAGCTGAAAGCCATCTAAGAGGAAACAGTGCCAGACAGGAGAAACCTCCCTTTGAGTGGTTGGCAAGGGTACTTCAAAAGACTCCCAAAACTACACTGGCTATTGCCACAGCCCTTGATTTGCCTTCCAGAACTTGAAGGTAAGTTCCTAATGCTGAAGATAGGCTGTAATTCAGACAGGATTTGAAGCAATGGAGCTGTAACTGACCTGAAAGCCACCTTCTGAAGTCAAGCTCTCATAGTTTTCCAGAGCACTGCACAGCTGCTAAGCTAAGAGACAGCATCAATCATTTGTCCACCCCCAGATTTAAAGCCCAATAATCACAACAATGACTGGCACAGCAAACTATATTGGGGCAGTAGGGCACTTTTTCTTGAGAATAACCAACAGCTACCTAATTGGGTTTAAAGCACATTCAATGAGATGTAACTCATGTGTGGTACTGTTAACATAGCCAAATGGGGGGCTAGAGAGATGGCTCAGTGGTTAAGAGCCCCAACTGCTCTTGAGGAGGACCCAGGTTCAATTTCCAGCACCCACATGGTGGCTAAGAACCATCTTTAACTCCAGTTCCAGGGGAATCTGACACCCTCTTCTGACCTCTGCGGCATTGCTCGACATGGGTGCACAGACATACATGCAGACAGTACCTTCACACACATGAAAAAAAAAACCAGCTAAATGGACATGGATGGAGAGGTGATAGGTCTTAGAGGAAACCCCAAGGCTCTCACATCCCTAGACAAATGCAATTTCTTAGTATGTACAAAATATGGAGCATTATATTTACAGAGAAGTGTGCCAGTCACATCTCATCAATGAAGCTTTTGTGGCAACAGATGATGACTATTACAGAGTAGTACAACTGGTTGGTCACACACAGAAATTGCCTGTGAAATGTCCCATTTTAGGTGAAACAACTAAAATGGAGCTTCTGTACCTAAGGCCCATGGAATGTAGCAGAACATGGCGTACAGAGAACACTAATGCATCTCTCAACTCTCATCAACAAAGGCCTCTCATGCCACAGAGGTCCATGAACACAGAAGGACAGATATGGTACATGTGTAAATAATAAGAATCTGCAGAATGTGGGTCCTTGGATAGGTCTCCTACATTGAATTTTACCCACTTAGAGATTAGGGACAATTGTGGAAGAAGGGAAGGGAAGATTGTAAGAGCCAGGGGAGAAGGTTCATGGCCAAATGTCTTCCAAGCTCCTGGGATCTTGCTCATATGAACTTACAATGTTGTCAACATGCACAAGATCCTGTCAAATCCAAGTAGACAAACACAGCATAGAGCTGAGGAAAATGGGCAACAAGGCTCAATCTTAGTTGAAGAGCTGTTGGCAGGTGATTACTTCTGGCTGAGCGAAAGATGATCTACTGAAATGGAAGGACTCTACATAGATTGACTAGATTTCAGTGGATGAGCTGGCCCTGAGGGACATTAACCTGACTCGACAGGCCTTAGCATCAATGACACAATGGATGAAATTGAGTGGAACAGCTATAAAAGGATGCTAAATTGGGCAGGGAGTATAAAGATGATTCAGAAGCTCTGTATGAAATATACATAAATTCAATAATACAATAAAATAAAAGTATATGAATTGAAAAAGAATAAAAAATAGAAGTGTGAAAATCAAAGTGAAAATAAACATCAAGTGGATGTTTTATGCAATCTACACAAGGGTATAAACAAAAAAAAAATACCTCATTAGGACAGAAAGATGGCTCAGTAAGAGCGCTTGTCACCGAGCCTGACAACATGAGCTGATACCCTGCAGCTTGTCCTGTCACTTCCCACACGTCTCAGAGCATGCCTGTGCACACACACATAAATAATAAATAAATAAATGAATAAATAAATGAATAAATAAATAAATAAATAAAGGCTACGAACCCGCTGTTCCTGTAGAGAATCAAATTTGGTTCCCAGCACCGATACTGACTTTCCCACATCCATAGGTGCTTTCACTCATGTGCAGATTCCCCCAAATGGACACCCCAAAAGACACATATTGCTATGTAGACCAGGCTGGCCTTGAACTCACAAAGATCTGCTTTCCTCTTTCCCCAGTGCTGGGATTACAGGTATGCACCACCATGCCCAGCCTTATTATTCTTTTTTAAGAACTTCATACATGTGTATTTTCTAAAAATTAATGCTTACATAGCTCTATCTGCTTATCTGTACATTATGTATTTATACTAAAATTTCATTTATAAAACAAATGCTTGTAAAATCTTTATTTCACATATAATATATTCATGGTTTATTTTGACCTAAGTCATACATTTTTTAAATATAATCAAGTAGGTGGGCATGGTGGCAAATGCTTGTATTACCAGGCCCTCAGGATACCCGCAAGGGAGTATAATGTGAGCCCAGAAATGGAGAGCACCCTGGATAAAAGAAGGAGACATTGCCTCCAAATAATCAATAAGCAAATATCAAATAAATGAATCTAAGATAATATCTATGATATGTAGATTTCTGCTTTCATTTTCAATGTTCCATCTATAAATCAGTAAATCTGTTTAGTTCTTTGTAGAAATGAGCTCCGGTGTATGTTAATTGAGTAATATTTTAATCTTTGTAGTAGGAGAACATGTAAAATAAAATAATATTAAACAGCACATGGAACTTGGTGCCTTTTGAATCATAGGCTTTTAACATTTGTTTTTTTTTTATTATTATTTGCTTTAGAAACCTAAAAGCTATTTTGAAAATAGTTTTTTTATACACATCATAAACTATAATTATGTCCTCGTGGGATTGCAATTTTCATGTGAAAAAATACAATACAAATGCATGTAAAATGTATTCATGACATAGTTAAAATTCTGTTATTAAATTTACTGATTATTTTGGACTACAGAATTAACTCACCCCTTATTAAAGCCATTGATTCAAACCACATTTGAGAATTCTTATCGAACTAGTCTAAAGAAATTTCTATGTGTCAATAATCATCTCTAATTTAAATATGGAAACTTTAAAGTAGGTGAGAATGGGCCAGTTTTCTTTATTCTTCTTTTATATAATTTATTCATGTTTTAGATGTCACACATGTATTTACCACCTCAGATTTTATTTTTATTTGCAGTATTTTTCCTTGCTCTTATTGAAGTTCTGTGTATTTCATGCAGCATTTCTTAATCAAATTAGATGTAATTTCCTTCCCTTGCCCCCTCTCCATCAGAGCTCATGCCTTCTGCCATAGATGTCTTTCTTCTTCTTTTGGAATTCTTATTTTTCACCTTTAATTTTATATTACTCTAAAGTATGCATACATACCCCTCATATAATACAGTTACAAAGTCTGAAAATATGTAGTAGGTTAATTCTAGATCCCATTAAGCTATTCACATGATAATGGTACAGTTGCTTTCAGGTAAAATTATCTATCTATATCTATCTATCTATCTACTTATCTATCCATCTATAATTTATCTATCCATAGATATAGATATATAAATAGATATACAGTGCTCAGTTTGCCTTACTTCCAGGTATTTGGTGCTAGCATCCACAGATGAGGGATAACAATTGTCATTTGTTTTTCTGGGACTGTGTTACTTCATTTAGCATAATGTCTTATAGTTCCATCCATTTACCTGCAAAGTTCATGATGTCATCTTTCTTTGCTGCTGCATAGAACTCCATTGTGTAGATGTACCACATCTACATTTTCTCTATCTACTCATTGGTTGAGGGGCATTTGGGCTGGTTCCAGCTCTTTGCTACTGTGAAAAGAGCTGCAATAAACATAGATGTGCATATATCTTTGCAGATGAGTCTTGCAATCATATACCCAGGAGTGGTATGAGTGTGTCAAGTGGTAGACTCATTTTGAGTATTTTAAGGGAATCTCTACACTGCTTTCCATAGTAGTTGTATGAGTTTACATTCCCACCAGCAGTGGATAGTGTTCCCCTTTCCCCACATCCTCTCCAGCATTTGGTGTCTTTTGTTTTCCTGATCTTTGTTTTATAGGAGTTAGATGATATCTTAAAATGGTTTTAATTTGCATTCCCTTAACTTTAAAGTAGGTGAGAGTTGGCCCAGTTTTCAAACTGAGACAGAGATGAGGCCAGAGAGGGAGTTAGTCTAGGGGTAGGTTAGTTGGAATGTGTGAATAAGCCAGAATTATCTGACATGAATCAAGTTTTAAAACCAAAATGATAATTGGCACCCTTATATATCCTTAAATACAACATTTGTCACTAATAAAATCTTAAAATTAATTTTAATTAAATTCTGTTGTGAGTGTAATTTTCAGTTTTGCCTAAGTTAATGTTCTAAGTCAATGTTACTAAGTTAATGTTCAAAGATAAGAAAAGCAATGTAGATTTTTTCCCATAATTAATGGCAATTTCAGAAGTTAAATACACAGTCTGTTAATTGTCCATCTGAAACCTTCTGTATTCATATTGAATCATTTAAGCATTTTTAAATTTAAAAAGCATTTTGGCAGATGGAAACGGTCAGTGTTGGACAACAGACTTCTTCCTGTTCTAGCTACACTGTTGGCCGCTGTGAAGTTTTCCTCAGAGCCGTTTTGTGTTGGGCGAAGTTGTACCATTACACATAGAATCAGAATGTGCCTCTGCCTATACTAGCTAATCCCCTTTTTTTAAAAAAAGTGTCTAAAAGTTCCTTCATTTAGAATGTAATTGTTTTCAAAATCCTTGTCCACTCTGCTGTAATATGCTGTTATTTCCTTTTAGTTTCTCTCTGTTTTAAAGAATTTTTTTTTTTTTTGGTCTTTTTTGGAGATAGGGTCTCCCTATAGCCCCAGCTGGCTATATAACTCACTCTGTAGAACAGGCTGGCCTTGAACTCACAGAGATCCTCCTGCCTCTGGTTCCTGAGTGTTAGGATTAAAGGCGTGTTCTACCATGCCTGACTTAAAAATGGATCTTGGCTGCCATGTGCTGAGAATCGAACCAGGGTCCTCTGCAAGAGCAGTCGGTGCTCTTAACCGCTGAGCCATCTCTCAAGCCCTAAAGAATTTTTAACTCACTGCTATATTTGTAAATATATGATGAAATATAAGAGTATTCTAAATCTCATACTTATATTTATCTAAAAACCTAATTTAAAAAAACCCCTTCATTTTTTTAGAGTTACTTTTATGCCATATAATTTGAATGGTATCTATATGTTTAACTATGAGCTTAATACAAAATGGTAAATGTATGACTGCTTTCAACAAAGTTAATATCTGCTTTTCCATGGATTAACATGTTTTATTGATCTCTGACTCTGTTCACTTTCGTAATCTAGAATAAGTGTTCATATAATCTAAAATGACTGCTACTCAGCTGTTTTTTTCAAAGATTGTTTTCCCTACCAATCAGTGATGTCACAATTCACGTTTTTAATTGGCCTTCTTCAATTATTTCACCAGGTTCTTGTATTCTTTTTTTATGACCTCAGTTCTATACTGATATCTTTTAGATATTGCAACATTTTCCTTTTTATCTATCATCATTTTCATTACAATTTACCTGCACCTGTGTTTCTATTTTCTAGTAAAATCAAGTGGAAGAAAAATAATTCACAGATTACAATTAAGTGGTTATGGCTATTTGATAATGGCTTCATATGATTTAGAAGACTTAAATACTTTGTCTTCATTTTCTTTTTTTTAATTTTTTTTAATATTTTAAAACATTTTTATTTAATTTATTTTTTTAACATTTTTTATTGATGTTTTGTGCATTTCATACATCATTTTCTAATTAAGTTCAGGCATCTCCCCCACCCCATCCCAGGTCGTTGCATTCTGCCATGACTGTCCTGCATATCTCTCTCAGTTTTTTTTTTTTCCATTTTTTAGCTATAAGTGATAATCCATGAGTACAAGCGTCCTTCATGTAAAACCAATTTGCAGGGTTTGGGCACAACAGCCTGCAAATTGGTTTTGTCTTCATTTTCTTTTAATCATCCCTTCTCTCCCATTTCACTTCTATGCAATTGCTACATATAAAATTTTTTAGCTCCTGCTATATTTTTAAGTATACGATGAATTTTATAGCTTTATTGTTCCACTGTATCATGATGTTTTTTGATGTAAAATTTTGTGCATGTTCATACCTTGGCCCTTTATTCTTTCCTCTCTTAACTCTCTTCGCTATCCGCAAAGGTAAAAGCTTAGATGCTCCTCTAGCCAACAAATATGCTCATCATCCACGTTAAATTGGGGCAAATTTGTTTTATTTCCTTAACAGGAGACTATATCCTCTAGAAATTTTATGTCATGAAGAATATTTTTAAAATAATATAAACAGGTTACCATGCCCAGCGATAAGTCTTGGACACCTGTTCCACCATTCTATCTCAAGAAGAACGACTCATCATTTGGCAACCATCATTTTTTCATCTTTTCAGAGGTTAACTCTGAGTCATGAGCAACTAACTAGTACGAACATGTACTAATACTGAGCATTTAGTGAGGACTTTGAGTCTACATGCTTTACCTTTATCATTACAGATTTCTTTCTGTTCAGTTTTCTAACGAGGAGCGGTAAAGGAAGTTTGTGCTGACATTGTTGATATTTTGGGAGATCCCAGGCTGCGCTGTGAACAAGCAGCAGACAGGGAACAGTGGTCTTACCACAGTGCTGCTATAAACAGACAGGATTAAAAGAGGACATTCTTTTGAATTTGCTCACCTCAGTAATGCTTGATAACTCTATTTTAATGATTAATGTACAGATGGATATCTCAAAATAGCTGTTGATAAAAGCACTTAGGCTTAGAGCAAAATATTGATCAGAGAAGTGGTGGGAGTGATACTCTTGAGGCTTTAATTTTTTTAATGGGATGAGGAAAGCCATTCTCTAAAAGAGGAACAAGAGCATTGCAAAAAGTGTGGCAGGAATCATTTTATAGCTGTTATCTTTAGGTTGTGATTTGCAAGCTCATATATCTACAATGGTCTATGTTACTTGCCCAAGGTCAAGCAATTTGTTAACTAAAACCAGGTACAGCCCAGGTAATTCAAACAGGGTGTTTTTATTTCCTTTCTTTTCTTTGACTTTCCATATAAGTATGTCAGCCTTCAATATGGAAATTCTAAATCTACCTCAATATTTATGGCACATAATGTAGTGAATAGCATATTATCTACACTATACTCTTCAACTAAGATTGAGCTTATGTAAATGAAAGTATGATTTAAGAATGTGTTTTATTGCTTTGGAATTAATTTATAGATTATTGTCAGTCATCATAATTTAGGTATATGTGTGACATATATATGCACAATTAGAGCAACACAAATTGGAGGGAACAACAACAAAAACAGAAGGAATGGGTCAAAGAACTGACTGTAAAAGTAAACTTCTGCCCCAAATAATAAACCTCTACAAAGTAAACTTTAAAAATCTGAGAAAAAGATGCAAGACATGTGTGGCAGAATGCATGAGCCTGGGTGGGGTGGGGGACATGGAAGGAGGACTGACTCTAAGATGGATTGAGAAATGTAATATGAAATGCACAAAACATCATTAAAACTATTAAAAAATAATGTTTTATATTATATGTGTTTATATATTATTAAATAATATTTTGTTTAATATCCCAAATATTAGTTGATATATAGTTTCATTTATCTAGCCAATCATGCATACATCCATTTATTTTAAATTTAGTGTAATCTCCATATATCTGAAACTGTATAACTTGCCATTTATGTATTTCATATGATTTTATAAAATCAAAATATTAAGGTAATGACACTTTTTTCTAACACTTCAGTGAGTATTTATAGAGACCTTTGCCCTCCCAACTCCACTGAAGAAATTATTAGAGGTAAAATCACTTTGCTTTTGTAGGAATAATCAATTATTTGTTACATTTTTCAACTGACTCCAACATTTTACATAAGTTGATACCAAGACTATTAATTAAATCTATGTATTTTGACTCAAATTTCAGTGAATCTTCTACTGAGATTAATATGAAAATAATGGCCTTCCATTTATTAAAACATTTTACCCTGTCCACATGCCAGTAAATAACCATCAAAAATAACACACCTATATAAATCAGTTTTTTTTTTATTTATTTTATTTTTGTATGTGTATGAACGTACTGTCTGCATGTAGGTCTGTGCATCCGTGTCGTCCAATGCCGTGGAGGTCAGAAGAGGGTTTCAGATTCCCCTGTTACTAGAGTCAAAGATTGTTCTCAGCCAACATGTTGGTGCTGGGGATCGAACCCGGGTCCTCTGCAAGAGCAGTCAGCGCTCGTAACTGCTAGGCCATCTCTCCAGCCCCATAAATCAGTTTTTATAGGAGAGGGCACACATCCAAATCACCACCCAAACTGACAACTTCCTTTTCTTGACTTTCTCTTTCACTTGCCTGAGATGGGAATAACAATGCATAAAATACTCAGAAGATAAATATACCCTTCATGATAAGGTCACATGAATACTAGAAATGCATGAAGGTAGAATAAAATATTGACCCTAAATTCCTGATCTATATGTAACTGTAAATTTGAATAAAATCTAGGAAAGAAAACAATGAAAAAACTAAGAATATACCCGTGTTCAATGTCTAACCAAGAATAATAATAAGATACCCGTGTTTAATGTCTAACCAAGAAAACCACTGGAAATGGGAATGTGATTGATGTGTGAAAAAGAACGACAATGTTAATTATGAAATAAGATTAAAGTTCTCGGGGCTGGAGAGACAGCCTAGGGGTTAAGAGCACCGACCACTCTTGTAGAGGACCCGGGTTCGATCCCCAGCACCCACATGGCGGCTGAGAACCCTCTGTAACTCCAATTCCAGGAAAACTCCAGTTCCAGGGGAATCTGAGACCCTCTTCTGACCTCC
>VZQC01013763.1:277451-322347 GCA_009823505.1 Rhizomys pruinosus
AAAAAAAAAAAAAAAAAAAGAAAGAAAAATATGTAAAGGTACATAGGGAATGTTATTGGCACAAATGTAGACTAATTAGCAAAGTTTTCAAAGACAAATGCCATTATATTTAAATTTAGCTATGGATAATTATTATACTTTCAGGATTAATTTGGCAAACATTTTTCAAGAACATATATATATATATATATAACTTTGAGGGAAAGGACTGTCTTATTTAATTTCCAGGAATATATTAAATAAGACAGTCCTTTCCCTCAAAGTTATATTTCTCTAATGTATATGCAGCAACCTTGATTAATATTTAGCTTTATACATAAAAGTCTAATACATATTTGAGACCTAGGATATTGTTTTTTTTATTAATTTTATTTATTTCTGTATGCGTATGAATGTGCTGTCTGCATGCAAGTTTGTGCACCCGTGTCATGCAATGCCGCGGAGGTCAGAAGAGGGTGTCGGATTCCCCTGGAATTGGAGTTCTCCTGGAACTGGAGTTTCAGACGGTTCTCAGCCACCATGTGGGTGCTGGGGATCGAACCCGGGTCCTCTGTAAGAGCGGTCGGCGCTCTTAACTGCTAAGCCATCTCTCCAGCCCCGAGACCTAGGATATTGTAAGAATGAAAAGATTTGAACTACTTTTAAATAATTTGCTTTTTCGCTGAGGTTTTGATTCTTAAGCTTTTGTAGTCTTTTATGTGATTTATATTTAGGCTAAATAACTGTATTTTTACAGTAATTTATTTTATTTTAACAGTTATTTTTAACATTTATTTTTATTTTTAATACAAATTTGTATAGATTTTATAGTCTGGAATTTTTAGAGTAAAGTCATTTTGGGTAATACGATTCATGTAAAGATTTTATGTCTTATATTTTCTAGTTTGTAAACATTGTTTTCTATTTTCCTGTGTTTAGGTACATTAAATAGCAATTTCAGTAAGATTTATTAAATAAAAGTATTAAACAACAGAAAAGATATTAGATATGTTTGTAATATTTTATTATGTGGATTATTATTAAATTAAAGAATTACTTCCATACCTATGAGAATAGATTCCTTATCTCCCACCATGCATAATACTCAGCCCAAACGGATAAAGGAAATAAGACATGATGCCCTGAATCTGACAGAGAGGAAAGTAGGAAAAACACTGGAAATTATAAGCACGCGAGATGACTTTCTGAACATACACCAATAGTGCAGACATTATGTCCGACAATTGACAAATGGGACCTCATGAATCTAAAGGCCTCCATGAAGCCAAGGACACCAGCAGGGAAGAGGCAACCTGCAGAAGTGAGATGAAATCTTAAAGTGATGTTGAATACTTTTTAAGATGTTTCTCAGGCATCTTTACTTCCTCATTAGTGAAGTCTTTATGTTCAGCTCTTTATCTTTTGAGTGATCATTTGTTTTCTTGCTCCTTTGTTTTTTGAGTAGTTTATACATTCTGGATGTTAACGCTCTGTCAGATGTATCACTGGTGAAGGTTTCCTCCCACTTTATGGGTTTTCTCTTCACTTCATTCATTGTTCTTTCATTGTAAAGAAGATTTTAAATTTAATATGGTCCCACTCATCAACTGTTGACCTTATTTACTGGGCAACTGCTGTCTGGTTTAGAAAGGCTTTTCCTACCCCTATGTCTTGTAGGTTACTGCCAATGTTTTCTGTCATTTTCAGAGTTTTGGATTTCATATTGAGGTCTCTGATCCATCTGGAGTTGATTTTTGTACAGGGTGAGAGGTAGAGGTTTAATTTTATTCTTCTACAAGTGCTGATCCAGTTTTGCCAACACCATTTGCTGAAGATGCTGTCTTTCCTCCATTGAGTCTTCTTGGCCCCTTTGTCAAATATGAGGTGGCTTAAATAAAAATATGGAACGCTTCATGAATTTGCATATCATCCTTGTACTAGGCCATGCTAATATTCTCTGTAGCGTTCCAATTTTAGTATATGTGCTGCTGAAGTGAGCACTATTAGACAATACTGGAACTGTCTTTTACTCACCTTTTCAAAAGAAGTTGATTGTTCATTTGGAAAATAATTGACCTGTGAATTGGAGAAGAGATGCATCTTTGTGATGGTCAATTGTATCATTTATCTGTTCCTGAAATATTATAATGTATGATTAACCAGAGCTGTTTTTTTCCCACTTTGTCCATGTTTGTGTGGGGATGCCCTCATCTTGAAGGCATGCAGGCTATTAGAAGGTGAGCCACCTCATGCTTATTTGAGTGCCCACTATGCAAGCAGCAGGGTCGTAAGTACTTGTAAGAATGAAGCATTTTTTTATAAATTTCCCTTCCTTCTTCTCTCTACTCATACAGGACAGTGTGCCCTTGCATGATTCCATTGTTGTTTAGATTCACTTCTTCAGAAATGTGTATCATGCATCGTGTATCGTCTTGCAAGGTAGCATTCTAGATCCTGCAGATGTAAGCACAAAGATGAGTGAGATTCCTGATCTTCTCTGCTCAGAACTCAGTAGCAGGCCCATATACAGAGATTAGCAGAAGCCTCGGGTATATGCTATTACATCACAATAGAGAGTTCCATTTGACTCATAGCAAAGAGTGATTACTTTTGCTGAGCAGAACATTGCCTGAATACGTTAATGTACTCAAAATGCTCTGTACTACACACAAAAGGCCAGTGTCAAAAGAGGGGAGGTCTAGTTATGAGCCCTGTATAAGCAAATGAACTGTGAAAACTTGAAGCAAGCCTTCACAAATTGCTTGTTGTTTACAGGTAGTTTTCATTGTTAAGACTTCTGTAAGACCTGCTTACAATAACAAAGACTCAGACACTTCAGTTATAAATAGTCTGAAGACAGAAACAGGAAGTGATTATGCTGTTCATAAGGGCAGGAGGTGGTCACCATTCTGTGTGAGTCTTAAAAGAGTGTGGGTTTGGGTACAACTGCTTGCAAATTGGTTTTACATGAAGGATGCTTGTACTCACAAATTATCACCTATTGTTAAAAAAAATGAAAACAAAACAAAACAAAAAAGCAGAGAAAGATGCAGAAAACTTACGGCAGAATGCACGATCTGCGATGGGTAAGGGTGGGGTGGGGGGGAAGGGAAGGGGATATATGCCTGAACTGAATTGGAAAATGATGTATGAAATACACAAAGCATCAATAAAAAAAAATTGAATTTCTCAGTACTGCATATTGATTCATATAATTGTAGGGTCAATAACTATGGCTTTTTGCCTGCCCATTTTAAGGTTTTGATTTGGTGAACAATATATTTCTGAGCATCCAACATATAATTAACACAATTATCCTTAGGCACCGCCATCAACTATTATGATACATTTAATCCCTATTAGAAAGCTAGCTTCCCATAGTAAAGATTGTGAAATTTAGGACATAAATATGCAATTTACCAAAGGTTACTCAGGCAGAGATTCTTTTTTTTTTTTTTTTTTTTCGGTCTTTTTTTTTTTTTTGCATACAGGTTCTCGTACTCCAGCTGTCCTGGAAACTCAACTTGAGGACCATGGCAGCCTTGAACTCACAAGATCAGCCCTGCCTCTACCTTCCCAAGTGCTAAGTATAAAGGGCATGCACCCACCACGCCCCAGCCTAAACTCAGGCAGATTCATAACCTAATCACTAAAAAGCAGCCAGTGGTGGCATTTCTAAGTCTGAATAACGTGGGTCTCCCAAGTACCTCGAGGATATTAAATTGCCTTAGTTTGAACTATTTATGGTATGAGCATCCCACTATTGATTTCTCTATTGTTGTGCATCAAGCCCGTTCAAATCCATTTTTATCCAGAAGTATTTATCATATGACACATGAATGCTTGGATTTTCTGGAAACATCTGGTACCCTTGACCAAGTGTGGGTACTCTGGGCTTGATCTTGTAACAATCCTGTTCTTCCTGGCATAAAGTCTTGTTTGCCTTATTCACAAATCTGGCAATTGAACCGTTGGCTGAAACACGGAAACTGGGCTTCATGTCATCCAACAAGCTAAATGAGAGCTGCAGAGGAAGTTGACCCAGGATAAAAGCACGAAGACCTCTTGAGATGCAGGCTCTCAATAGGCATCCACCACATTCTCAGGGCAAGTGCAAATGTACAAGATTGCTTACTTCAAAGGGGAATGCACTTTTCGAGTTGATGGGAAGAACATTAAATTCACATTTTAAGATATCTGAAAATTGGAGTATTTATTTGCTACTGGAACAATTTCTCTCTCTCTTTCATCTTTGGCACACACTTTGTGTCAGACATATCTGCTATGTAGATAACTGTATGACCCATCACAAGTTCTCCTTTCAAATTTTCCTTCTGTATGTCCAACCATATTTTTATCCTTGCCATTTTCTTGTTTTCTGCCATTCATGAATCTTATCTTTCATTTGAGAATCCTCTGATACTGGTCTGGTATGAATGTGTGCAAAGGTGATCAGATACAGTTTTAATTTGTAAACATAAGACAAGTTCTTGAAGACTATAGACCATGGTCTTCAAATGTTCTTTGGACACAGCCTTAGGCACTTGCTGATAGGAAGACAATTGCTGAGAAAAATTGGAAATTTGGTATCTACAGAATCTACTGGTCATTTTCTCCTTGGAAGAAGTGGAAAGGAATGGATCCTGCCCTATCTACTTGCTGCCATGCACAAGTCACTTGATGTAAAATTCTTCATGAGTCCTCTCACAATTACCATGGGTATCAGTATTCTTTCAACTTTATTGATACGAAAAAAAAAAAGATTGTCAAAATTAGTAAGTAGTATTTTGAACTCAGTTAAATTGACATAAAATTGTATTTCCTACAAAATGAATGTCACTGTGGAAGTCATAAATCAAAGTAAAACATTCCATGTCCCTGCCTTCCTGTCTGCTTGTTTTTCTCTCGCTACTTGTCAGTTCATCTCTGTCTTATCCGAGTCAAAGGTTAAAAACTTATGAGGGAAAGAAAAACTCTTCCTTCTACAGCAGAACTTTGTTCTTCAGGATTCAGAATAAGACTTAGACCATTTGTTTAACATACCTAGGATTTTCTCTTATAGTTGTTTACATAAATATTTGTGCTATTATAAACATTTTTATGCTTCTTCTAGATTTGTTAGTTTTTTTTAATTTATTTTATTGATTGCTTCGGTATTTCTACATCATTTTCCAATTCAGTTCAGGCATATATCCCCTTTCCTTTCCCCCCACCCCACCCCTACCTCGCAGCATTGTGCATGTCTTGCCGTAAGTTTTCTGCATTTTTCTCTGCTTTTTTGTTTTGTTTGTTTTCATTGTTTTAATCAATAGGTGATAATTTGTGAGTACAAGCATCCTTCATGATTAAAACCAATTTGCAAGCAGGTTGTGTCCAAACCCACACAGCATGGGCCCACCATCCTGAAAGGGGGGTGGTTTATGTTCAATCAAGTTGACACAATGAGTGTCCAGTCTATATTTGCTGTAGTTCAACATAACCCCAATCGAAAAAACCCTTAATCTACCACCTCCTCTTCCGCAGATGTTCCCTAGGCTTGTAGAAAGCAGGCGCCACAGGTGATGAGAAGCAAACACTTTACTTTCTCTGGAAGCTTATGGTCTTGGTCTCTCGTCATTTCTGGTGTTTTTCTTTCATGGCTGCCTCCAGCTTGTCCAGGCTTAACCTTTTCGATCCTACTGAATGAGAGCACATGCAATTAGATATTTAGGTATTTAAACACTAATATTATAGGACCTTTTGATCCCTACTAATGAAGCACACACAATTAGATATATGGGTATTTAAACAGTACTACTTGTTATGGTAGTTACTTTGGTATAGACACAGATGTTTGGATGGATGTCAATTCACTGATCTACATTTCTTCTGGTCAAGTATGCAGGGTCTTCGTGTTGATATCACAAGCTTACATCCTCCTATGGTTTGATAGATTGTTAATTTTTATATTATTAAAACGTTTTTAAAAATATTTTATTCTATATCTTTAGCATATGAATGTACTCTCTGCATGGTAGGTGTGGTCACCTGTGTCATTTGCCAATTGCCTCGCAGGTGAAGATGAGGGTCTGGGTTCCCCTGGAACTGGGAGTAAAGATGGTATCTAGCTGGCCATGTGATGCTGGGATCGAATCCGCGGGCCTTTACAAGAGCAGGTCAGACCTTTTTTTAATTTTTAAAAATTTGTTTTTATTTATTTGTATGTGTATGAATGTTACGTTCTGCATGTAGGTTCTTGTGCACTCTGTCGTGCAATGTCTGCAGGAGTTCAAGAAGAAGGCGTCGGCATTCCCTTGGAACTGGAGGTTTCGGCACGGTTCTCGGCCTGCAATTGGGTCTGGGATTTGAAAACCCGGTCCTCTGCAAGGAGCAGTCGGCCCACTCTTAAACCTGCTAGGCTCCATCTCTCCAGCCCCAGAGCAGTCAAGCATCTCTTACCGTAGGCTCTCCATCACCCTAGTTAGCATTTTTTTATGGACAAACCCTCTGGACTTACAGAATTTTGATTAAAACCTGTCATATTCCTTTATATTAAGAAAGTTTCACAGCTTGTGCAGCCATATTCTTGAAATATTTTCATTTTGTCAGTAATATTTCAGGTAACTTAAAGTCATTGTTGTTAATAATATAGTGCCATACTACCCATATTATTCATGTATAGAGACGAACAATTATTGAATTTTTTTATTCATTAACTTATGAATTTAGTAATTGAAAACTAAGACCCACGTCTTATTTATGTTAGTAGTTAATAGAACAGTAGATGTGTATCCTAAAACTGTTCATCAAATCGTCCATGGTTATAATGGTTTTCAAATAGGAATTTTCTCTGATAATAAAAAATCTTATGACATTTAATAAGGAAAAAAATATTATAATTAAAAATAATATAGAAATAAATTCCACCAAATCAATGCCCTGAAATAATCTCTATTTGGGGGACATTTCCTTTCAGTATTTTTGCATAACTTTTAACTTGTATGTATTCTTATATAAGTGCTCTTACTATTCTTTTTACATATAATTAAACCTCTTAACTGGTTTCAGTATAAATGATTAGAGTAGGAGTAACAAATATCAAGGAGCGAGAAGAAAGAACCAAGGTAACTCTGTTATTCAGCAATTTTGAAATTAAAAGTATATGAATTTGGTTGATTTACTCCCTTATCAAGGGGCTATTTATAGAAAGCCTCCTTCTTAGGTATTGATTCAAATGAGGAAAAAATGTCCGTTCTTTGGAGAATCAGGTTGGTAAACATATAATGGCTTGACAAAGAAGTAGTAAGAGAAATTTAACAGAAAGCAGTGGATTACTATTCAACGTATAATTAGAATGAAATCGTGGGGCTGAAGAGATGGCTTCAGCATTAAGAGCAACTGACGCTCTTGCAGAGGACCGGGGTTCAATTTCCCGCACCCACATAGTGGCTAAGAACTGCTCTTTAACTCCAGTTCAGGGGATCTGATGGCTTCTTCTGACCATCTGAGGCATTGCATGGACACGTGCACACAACTTACATAGCGGACAGTAACTCATACACCATAAAAAAAACAATAAAATTTAAATAAAAATTTAAAAGAAAGTAAAAAAAAATTTTTTAAAAATAAAAAAATAATGAATTTTACAATTACACTTTTATTTAGTATATTTGAGGACAGGGTCTCCTTTTAGTATCAGGAATATATTGTTAAATTCGGTAAGTGAAGTACAGAATTGAAAATATCACACACATCCATATGCAAATTCTAAGTATCTAGTCCTTTAGATATACAAATGAGAATGTTGGTTAGTAGAAGTTGGAATGGCTTGGGGGGTATGATGTCCAAAGGATGCTAAATTTTACATAGGAGTGTGTTTGACATTCAGTACTACAAAATAGTGACTATAGTTACAATTACATTTTATTCCTCAAAAGTGCCACCATTAACACAAGATATTCTCAGTGCAGTTTAATAAAAATGTGATATAATAATACATATAGCAAACTAAGCAAACCAACTAGCTCACATATATTCCACAGACCGTCTTACACGTATATATATATGCTACATAAAAAAATAAAAAATAAAACTAACAAAACCAAACCAACCAAGCAAACAAAATTGTCTGTGGCAATTTGGGTTAATGCAAAGGTAGAAATATTGCCTGTCAAATCTTCAGTTACCATACAACATGTTTCCATAGAACTCATCAAATATGCACATTTTGTTTTATTTTGTTGGCTATGTAAACAGATACCCTATTCTAAGCATGGATTCTTACTCATAAAATAAACATATTTATTGAAGATTCAGGTTTTTGTATTTGCATGTTTGCACAGCGATATCTATGCCAGGAACTGACCTCGAAGTAATTCCCCACAGGGTAGGGCTATTTGTGATTCTTTGCCCTCCTTGGGAATCAGAGGTTCCAATTTATGCTTTCTATTTTTATTTTTTTACTATTGATTATTCCTTCAAATATTGGAAAACAGATGGAATCTGAGAAGAGAATATTTTCTCATCCTTTAGTGGAGAATGTATGACTAGGCCTCAGGGAATTGCAGTTAGTGTTCTTTTAATGAGGCAACTTTTTTTGATAAACATAATGACTCATTATATGTCTTTGTAAGGGATGAGGTCAGTAGACAGGTTTAATACAACTTAAGGCAGCAGCAAAGTGATAGCAGTAAGATCTAGGGCAAAGTTGAACTAACGTTTTCCAGATTAGAAAACACTCTGTTCAAAGTGGATTTACTATTAAGCATCTATTTTAGTAACTTACCTACTGGTAAGTAGGAAAATTATCATCCATGCAATTCTCAGGGGGTGAGGGTTATGACATTGTGTAGGTGACTCATTCGATGCCAGGCCCTGCCTCTTCCTCTCTGCTCAGGTTCCGGATATTTGAAGTAAGCCATTTCTGAAATTACCAGTTTCTCTATGGCTAATCTTTTAACAAAATATTTTCCTACATGCTAGAAAAAATATTTGTAAGGTCGGCGGCTGATTGCGCACACCTTTAATCCTAGACTTGGGAGCGGCACGGAGGCAGGCGGATCTTTGTTGTAGTTCAAAGCCAGCCTAGGTTACATAGTGAGTAGTTCAGGACAGCTGGGGCTACAGGAGACCCTTTTGTCTTGAAAAGACCAAAAAAAAAAAAAAAAAAAAAAGAGGAAAATAGTTAAGGTACTAGGAAATGTATATGGCACACAATGTATAGACTAATTAAGCAAAGTTTTCAAAGACAACATATGCCCATTTATTTAAATTAAGCTATGAATAATTATTATACTTTCCAGGATTAATCTTGGCAAAACATTTTTTTCAAGCACTATTATATATATATATATATATATATATATAACATACTTGAGGGAAAGGACTGTCTTATTTAATTTCCAGGACTTATTAAATAAGACAGTCCTTTCCCTCAAAGTTTATTTCTCTAATGATTATGCAGCAACTTGGATTAATATTAGCTTTATTACATAAACAGTCTAATACATATTTGAGGACCTTTAGGATAGATTTTTTTTTTATTATTTATTTATTTTTATGTTCTTATGCGTAATGAATGTACTTGTCTGCATGCAAGCTTTTGTTGCACCCGTTGGCATGCAATGCCGCGGAGGTCCAGAAGAGCGGTTTGTCAGCGATTTCCCCTGGGAATTGAGGAGTTTCCTGGAAATGGAGTTTCAGACGGTTCTCAGCCACCATGTGAGGTGCTGGGGATCGAACCGGGGTCCTCTTGTAAAGCGTCGGCGATCTCTAACTGCTAAAGCCATTTCTCTCCAGCCCCACAGACCTAGGATATTGTAAGAATGAAAAAACGATTTTGCACTACTTTAAAATAATTGCTTTTTCGCTGAGTTTTGATTCTAAGCTTTTGTAGTCTTTTGATGATGATTTATATTTAGGCTAAATAACTGTATTTTTACCAGTAATTATTTTATTTTAACGTTTTATTTTTAAACTTTATTTTTTTTTTAATACAAATTTGTATAGATTTTATAGTCTGGAATTTTTAGAGTAAAGTCATTTTGGGTAATACGATTCATGTAAAGATTTTATGTCTTATATTTTCTAGTTTGTAAACATTGTTTTCTATTTCCTGTGATTTACGGGTACAGTTAAATAGCACATTTCCGAAGATTGTGATTAAATATAAAAGTAGTAAAACAACACAAACCGGAAAGTATTAGTAGTTATGTAATATTTTATTATGGTCTGGATTATGTATTTAAATTAAATAAAGAATTACTTCCATACCATGAGAAAGATTCCTTATTCTCCCCACCATGCATAATACTCAGCCCAAAACGGATAAAGGAAAAAGACATGATGCCCTGAACCTGACAGAGAGAGCGGAAAGTAGGAAGAAAAACCTGGAATTATAAGCACGGGAGATTGACTTTCTGAACATACCACCAATAGTGCAGACATTAGTCCCGACAATTGACAAATGGGACCTCATGAATCTAAAGGCCTCCATGAAGCCAAGGACACCAGCAGGGAAGAGGCAACCTGCAGAAGTGAGAGGCATGAAATCTTAAAAGTGATGTTGAATACTTTTTAAGATGTTCTCAGGCATCTTTACTTCCTCATTAGTGAAGTCTTTATGTTCAGCTCTTTATCTTTTGAGTGTGGTCATTTGTTTTCTGCTCCGTTGTTTTTTGAGTAGTTTATACATTCTGGATGTTAACGCTCTTTCAGATGATCACTGTTGAAGGTTTCTCCCACTCTATGAGGTTTTCTCTTCACTTCATTTTATGGTTCTTCATTGTAAAGAAGTTTTAAATTTAATATGGTCCCACTCATCAACTGTTGACCTTATTTTACTGGGCAAATGCTGTCTGTTTAGAAAGGCTTTTCCTACCCCTATGTCTTGTAGGTTACTGCCAATGTTTTCTGTCATTTTCAGAATTTGGTTTCAATTGAGGTCTCTGATCATCTGGAGTTGATTTTTGTTACGGGTGAGAGGTAGAGGTTTAATTTTATTCTTCTAAGTGCTGATCCATTTTGCCACACCATTTGCTGAAGATGCTGTCTTTCCTCCAGTGAGTTTTCTTGGCCCCTTTTCAAATATGAGGTGGCCTTAAATAAAAATATGGAACGGCTTTATGAATTTGCATATCATCCTCTGTACTAGGCCATGCTTATATTCTCTGTAGCAGTTCCAATTTTAGTATATGTGCTGCCAAGTGAGCACTATTAGACAATACTGGAACTGTCTTTTACTCACCTTTTCAAAAGAAGTTGATTGTTCATTTGGAAAATAATTGACCTGTGAATTGGAGAAGAGATGCATCTTTGTGATGGTCAATTGTATCATTTATCTGTTCCTGAAATATTATAATGTATGATTAACCAGAGCTGTTTTTTTCCCACTTTGTCCATGTTTGTGTGGGGATGCCCTCATCTTGAAGGCATGCAGGCTATTAGAAGGTGAGCCACCTCATGCTTATTTGAGTGCCCACTATGCAAGCAGCAGGGTCGTAAGTACTTGTAAGAATGAAGCATTTTTTTTATAAATTTCCCTTCCTTCTCTCTCCCTCATACAGACAGTGTGCCCTTGCATGATTCCATTGTTGTTTAGATTCACTTCTTCAGAAATGTGTATCATGCATCGTGTATCGTCTTGCAAGGTAGCATTCTAGATCCTGCAGATGTAAGCACAAAGATGAGTGAGATTCCTGATCTTCTCTGCTCAGAACTCAGTAGCAGGCCCATATACAGAGATTAGCAGAAGCCTCGGGTATATGCTATTACATCACAATAGAGAGTTCCATTTGACTCATAGCAAAGAGTGATTACTTTTGCTGAGCAGAACATTGCCTGAATACGTTAATGTACTCAAAATGCTCTGTACTACACACAAAAGGCCAGTGTCAAAAGAGGGGAGGTCTAGTTATGAGCCCTGTATAAGCAAATGAACTGTGAAAACTTGAAGCAAGCCTTCACAAATTGCTTGTTGTTTACAGGTAGTTTTCATTGTTAAGACTTCTGTAAGACCTGCTTACAATAAAAAGACTCAGGAACTTCAGTTATAAATAGTCTGGAAGACAGAAACAGGAAGTGATTATGCTGTTCATAAGGGCAGGAGGCGGTCACCATTCTGTGTGAGTCTTAAAAGAGTGTGGGTTTGGGTGACAACTGGCTTGCAAATTGGTTTTACATGAAGGATGCTTGTACTCACAAATTATCACCTATTGTTAAAAAAAATGAAAACAAATACAAAACAAAAAAAAGCAGAGAAAGATGCAGAAACTTACGCAGAATGCACGATCTGCGATGGGTAAGGGTGGGTGGGGGGGTAAGGAAAGGGATATTGTCTGAACTGAATTGGAAAATGATGTATGAAATACCAAAGCATCAATAAAGAATTTAAATTAAAAAAAAAGAGTGAGCCAAGAATACTATGTGACCAGAGATGAGATGATTACCAGGGTTTAATTGTCTTGATTATCAAGGAGCACATCATGTGACCACTTTGTGTCTTGGCTTCCACACTTCTAACATTAATTCCAGTTTCTAGGTACTTACTTCCACGTCCAGCACTGCTACTGCCATTCAAAGGAGAAGGGGAATCAGTAGGTTGTCAGGAAATCAGTAAGTTGTAGGAAAAACGTGAAGGGAAATCAAACAATAATAGATTTAAGATATCTAAAAATTATAGAACATAAGGCTTGCAAAGCACCCTTGCTATAAACATGTTACTGTATCTTATTGTCATGAGAGATATTGATTTAACCCATGTATTTCTGCTGCTTCATATAAACACACAGTCTTTTCTGGCAGTTGATTTATTGTGTTAAATCCTTAATCTTTGAAAACTTTAAAAGTACACTCTTTGAAACAAAAGAAACAGGAAAAGATATATCCTTTTTAAAAAAGGAAGTCAAATAGAATATGATGTTCTGTTGGGCAAAAAATATCAAATTCTATTCAAGTCATATAGCCTACCTGCAAGATAGTATTATCTTATCCTCATTTGCCTGATGAGTATAATCAGGCACAGAGACACTCAGTTAGTTGTATGTCAGTTAGTTGTATGTCATTCGTTCCTTGACTAATCATTACTTCCTTGACTATCTTTAGTTATCGGTCTTATTATTCATTAATGTGGTTTGAATTAGATGAGTCATATTTTAGGCCCCTTTTTCTTCACCCCTACCTCAAATTTACATAGGCTGATACTTACATGTACACCTGGCGCTGCAATGTTTATTGAGGAATATTGTGAGATAATTTACTTTTTGATTCAATGCCTTCGGAATTCTGTATCTGACACAGCTTTCATTCTCCATCACTTAAATTAACACTCTTAAACACGAGATTTTTTGCTCTCTTTTTTTGTTTCTGTCCCTTCTGTATTGATTCATTGATAGTTCCATCTGAACAAAGCAAAACACGGTGCTATTGACGGATTTGAAAGTGGTTCTGAATGCGCCATTCTTTTCCAGCAGACAGTCTTGTACAGGCCATTGCAGAGAGTTGCGCATGACCCAGAGCTTTAACAAAAACCTCTGGGATGCCGCAGCTGAATGAGTCTCCTCAATGTACACAGCCTGGAGAATGTATCCTGGAATAATCATTTCTGTTGCCTCACTCTTATGCCTCAAATCCTTAAGGCTTATGTCTTAGCTTCCTTTCCTTTTGCTGTTATAAAATAAAATGCCAAGTAACAACTTAGAGGAGAAAGAGGTTATTTCAGTTCAGACTTTACAAGTTACTGTCCATTGTGGTGAGGAATTCACAGTGGCAAGAGCTTAAGACTCTTATGTCCACAATCAAGAACAAAGAGATAAGAACTGCCTGCATGAAGATGTAGCTTACACTTTCCTGCAAAAAAAAAAAAAAAAAAAAAAAAAATATAGNTATATATATATATATATATATATATATATATATATATATCCTGAAGAAACTACAGAGTTCAGGGAAGTAGAAGGGACCCAAGAGGGCAATGGGGAAGAAAAATTTATTCAGAGGGCCAGTAGGACACAGATGCTATCAAGAGGGAAATGGGAAATATGGGGGGGGGTTAATAACTGGAGAGATGGTGGGAAGTTAATACAGGGGAGAGGTAGAAGGGGGTTAAATAATACTAAGAGGTTCCTAAAAATCATAGGGAATGCAATATTTCATAGTCCCACTTATAAATGCACATATCTGTGAATTTGTGTAGATTTGAAGACTAACCAACAAAGCTATTTCTTCCAAGTACAAATTATGATTAAACTAGCCCAATGCTCTCACTTCTCACAGCTGCTCCTAATAGTCATCTCATGTTTATGCTGTGCTATGACTCTTACCATTGTTCTTCTCTCAAGGAAACATACATCAATTCTTACTCGTCCGGTTCTGTCAGCACCATTGTGTGGAATGTGTTTCTGGTGGCTTCTTGCAGCCCAGTAAATGGGACCTTCTGACAGTGAGTGCTATCTCTGCTTGTAGCTATGGTTGCAGCCTTCTCTCTTCCTCAGTCTTTTAGGAATTTAAAATAGGGTTTGCCTATTAATACAACTATTTTAGGAACTTATTTCATTATTTTTCCCCAAGGCAACAATTAATGTAAGTGGATGAAACAGAAATCCTTTCTTCTGATAATTTAATAATTATTCCTGGAACTAGATTATACATGAAAAAAACTTGGTTAAGCATGCGTGGTGGGCATTAAACATGTATGTGTTTTTGCTTCCGCATGTCTGTCCATTATTTCAAGCATTCTGTAGTCTATCTTGTATTTATTTTCCAGGGAAATATGTATGCCCAAGAAGATGAGCTTCCAAATCATTTCGAACATGTTAGTGGTTTTACTGTGCTACATTAAACACTCAGGTGTGAGTGGATTTTTATATTGAATTTCCCATTAAACTGTGAATGGGAACACTCAGCAAAACATATAGCTCTTAAACATATGCCTACAGCCATCAGATGGTATTTCTTATTTCTCTCTTTTATACAGGCTGCTGAATTTGCAACTTCTCTCCCCAAAAGTGCTATCATCTCAGAAAAATGTACTGCAAATCTCTCACCCTGAGCACCATTGCTTAATTCCATAGGCCTTTTATTAAATTAAACAAGACTAATATTTTTAGGGATTGAGCTCTTCTGATTTTGGGAAAAAGAATAGGCAGATACCTGGTAATGAAGGCATAGAAATGATTACCAGAACACAGTGGTCTCCCATCATAATAATTATTATTACTACTGCCATTAATAACACATATTTTGCATCCCTTTATGGGAAGTGTATTTTCCTAAAGATTGCTGAAAATTCCATCCTTTTGCTTTAACACCAAAACCTGGAGTGTCAAATTCTATGACAAGATGAGTAAGTTAGGTGACATACTTAAAGGCCAGTGCCTTTACATAGTTTCTTATCACAATCTTCATGTTCAATATAGACTTTCTACTTTTAGGTATTTATTTGCATTCTAATTTTTACTATCTGTTTAAAGCAACTCACATACTTTCTTTAATTAGCAATATGATAAATTAATCAAGCCATTCAAACAAATTAAACAACACTAATTATAGTACTCATCCTAATCCTGACTAATTTTAAAATCCATACATTTTAAAGTGAACATAAAAATGTGTGTTTCTGATGTTCTAACATATTCTGAATTCTTATCATTTTATTACAAAATAAACAGGAGAGTAAGGGTGTCAAAAATAATGAATGAGGTATTGCGTCAGTGTGTCTAATTTCATTTATTCCCAAAAGATTTTGCTCGCAAATGTTGTGAAGAGCTATACAGAGGAAATCATAGAGTACTGAAAAATCGGGTTTTAGGCCAAGAAGATGAGTATATAAATAACTTTGCCTTAACAGAACAGTTGCTTCTACCTTGTCAGCAAGAAACATTTCATTAACAGTTCATTTCTTTGAGAAAAGAAGGCATTATAAAAATCTTTGCCACTTAAAATGAGATTGAGGCAAGTTCTTAGGTAACTCTAGAAGCTTTTTGATGACCTGCAAGTTGGCTTAATATAAGTGTAGGTATTTGTGAGAATTTTTCAGTTCTTTTTAGTTGGTGAAAATCAGTACATTTGTTTTTCTTTACTAACAGTCTTTTTTAGTACAAGTACTTTTTAAATTTCTTATCTTTATTTTTACTAATTCCATAAGGAGGAGACATTCTACTTCAGCTTTCTTGGTCAGCTTCTATACTGTGGATAAAGCCCACGGGGAGTCCATTGGTTGAGGGTCCCAGTACTGGTGAGGGTTCCTTCTATTCAGCTAAACTCTTGAGCTGAGTAGTTGAAGTGTATTCCTCTCTTTTACATTCTTCTCTGGTTTTCTGAGAATTCAGCAACCTCAGAGTTTTCACAACTATGGGTTTTCACAACTTTGCTACTTGCTTAAAAATCCAACAACTTTTTGGAAGTCCATTGGTATTTGATTAAAGAATTTATATGTCAGAACCAGAAACTTTAATGTATAATTATTTTTTCAACTATAACTTGACATTAAATCATTTATCACAGCCATGATTCCTGGGGACTAAAAGTGTCATGAATGAGCAACCCCTAAATATGTCAGTTCAGTGATGTCACATGATCTCACCTGTTCCAGTAACAGTGAACACTGAAGAAGTCTTTGGGATAAGAGATTTCAAAGATTTATGTTTTCTTATGCTGTAGATATCAAATATGAATTGGATCCCTATTTTATAGTGGTAAAGATTCTTTCTCATAATTTGAATTATATTTTCTGATGACTTTTAATTTATGAGATGTAGAGGAAATAAGACAGAGGAAATAAGAAACATTAATCTATATTTATTCTGCATACCTCATAGTAACCAGTTAAGTGAATAAATGACTGAAAATAAGTGAATGAATGACTTTGCATCTTCATGGGATTAGAAAGAAAGAAATTGAGAATCAAAGAGGGAAAAGCATGGGAGAACCAATACAATAATGTTTGTCAATGTCAGGAAGTCAAGTAATCAATAAAAAGTAGGAAGACAGTATAAAGCAACTTAATAAGGCAATTCAATGCAAGGCGATGAGTGAATATTAAGTCGATAGATTTTTGGTGATGCATTAGCCATACCATACAACTGGACCTGTTATGTTATCTATTAGGAAAATATACCCCTCTATCATGTCAAATGTGTTTTCCCACAAGAAATATGAAAGGCTTACATGATAAGCAGGCTGTAGTAAATACAGTAAATATTGAATCTGGACTGAGGCCCTTTTCATTTTGTCAGCCATGAGACTACACATGAATGATGAATTCTTTGTCCATTTCTCACAGGCAAGGTTAAGTTCTCATACTGCTATGCTGAGAGGCATCTTGGCACTAGAAATGATTGTGAGTCCATAATCTCAGATATTGCATCATTGTGGAAAACATTTTAAGGTTCTTCACATTATTGTGTTGGAATGTTCTATGCTAATCTAGATCATTTCATAGCAAATAAAGAGCTGTCAAGTGAGCCATTGATAGAAACTCATAATAAAATACTAAGTTATCTGTCTCCCCCCAAAAAAAGAGTGGGTTGGGTATTCTGTTAGGTATAGGCATTATCAGAGCTCACAGGGTGCCATGAAGCACATTGGAACAGTTTGTACAAACTTCCCAAGAGGTCTGGAAAAGTGAATTAGTTTCTCAAAATGCCTCATTTTTACTCTGGGGAACAATTGAAGTCGGAGAAATCCAGCAGAATGGATGGGTTCTCCCTCCTTGTGTAATAACAGACCCATTGTCAGTACAATGATTTCCCATTTCACCAACTGAGAGAGGGAAGTCATCTAAAACTCAAGCCTAAAGCTAAAAGCTCTTTTTGCTATAGTTTTCTTTTCTTTGAGGGGATGGAAGAAACTAAAACTTTTGGGAAACAAAAAGCTGAATTGGCTGTGTAAACATCAGAGACTTTTATTCAGAACTCAGTACGTTTCACTTTTAGGAAAGACCAGTTCCTCAATTCCTTAAACTGTACATAGTTATCACCAGGCCAATGTGTGGTGATGATGAACAATTTCATTTTTGCTTCCAAACAAAATGAACAAGAAATTTCAGTTTACTAAAAGTAAAATTGGTATTTTGTTAAAGCTATTTAAAGTAAAAAATTTCCAGCTGCTAGATACATATGAAATTACATTTTAAAATTCCACGATTTTTTTTTAATTGGGGAAAGTGCTGTAGAGATAGCTCAGTAGTTAAGAGCACTGACTGCTCCTACAAAGGCCCTAGGTTCAGATCTCAAGTTCCAGGGTATCTGGCTCTCTTCATGGGCATTACATGCACATGGTACATATACATACATGCAGGCAAGGCAATCATACATCTAATTAAATGAGTATAAATAAAAATTAAAATTAAAAAGTTAAAAATCATGTTTTTAAATTAGTTTACAAAGTAGCAGGTTTCCACATGGCAGTTCCATGAACGCTTCCTTTCCAGCTTTCTCTCTCCATCTTCATGTCTGCACCTCCTTTCCACTACTCCTTTTTGCCCTGAGTGTCTTGCCTTCCAGTTTGGTCTTTTTTTCTTAAAGACAATGCTGAAACTTTCCATTTTTAATAATTAGGAATTGCCTTTATTACATGGGCATGGCAGTCAGAAGAGAACATCAGGTTCCTAAAACTGGAGTTACGGACCGTTATTTGCCATGTGGGTACTGGAAAACAAACTATGGTCTTCTGAAGAGCAGCCAGTGCTCTTATCCACTGAACTACCTCTACAGCCCCTATGTCTATTTCTTTAAATTTGCACATTGTACTGTTTCTTAAAGTTCTTTGGTCATGAAGTTAAGTGATGCAGCCACAGTGCTCATCAGTGTTTAGCACAAAGCTAGCGCTTGTCGATTTGGATCAACACTGACTTTGCTACTGTTACTTATTATAACTTTGCCCTATCAGCTTCCAATATGGTTTGTACATTATGCTGTTGGTGTTGATGCTGTGAGAAGGTGTCAAAAATGAATTTCCTCTTTTTTAGCTAATGAACAGATGTTAACTAATGATTTCTTATTAAAATCACTTCATGGAACACATTGTTTCTTCTTTAATAATAAGAAACATATAAAATCTTTTGACAAATGACTAATAAAAAGGCCTGGTGACCTTGCTCTTTGACACATGATATATCAATATGGTGATTTTAAATTCTGGCCAGTGATTAGTGATGAAGTCATCATGTCTGATTTTGCATTCATGTCATCTAATTGTTTTGTGAAGTTGATAATCCCAATGATGTTGATAATTCTTTCTGATATTTCTGGAGGCACAATTGCAACGATAGGAAGATAATCACTGTTACTTTCATAATTATGTTTTATTGTTTACTTTTGTCGATTGCACATATCTTAACGCTTGTTTTTCAGGTTACTTTCATTATCAGTGGGCCAAATGTGGTGAGGTTTGTGTTCTCTCAGATTGAGGCAATGGTAACGGTTCTCTGGGTACGGTGGGGTGGGGTTCCTGGGCAAGTAGGGACCAGAGGACGGTACAGAGGGCACATGGGTTGAGACTGCTGAAGGAGAAATGTCCACACCCACAGACATAGTGCTATTTGGTTTGAAATCAATTCTTGGGAGGAACATAATTTTTCTTCTAATAATGCTTTTTATATGTACAATATGTACCATTTCATATATCTCTAGTATATATTTGCAAAACATGCTTATTATTTTGTATTTTACAACCCCAATCTTTTTAGGTTAAAAAACAAGTGTCATAGTGAATTTTTAATCCTGTCTGAGCCGTGTGAGTCTGGGCAATTCCATTGCATACCCGGAGAGATGGTAGTGTGGTCTCCTCAAGTGCTTGGCTCATTATCTTGAATTACTGAGCCCTAGATTTGGGGCAGAAAGCCCACAGACCAGTATTACTTTCCTTTACATCACTTATCCCTTTTTAACTTATTTTTTATCATATAGATCATATTATTTTTATTCTACATCATTCCATTCTTTTAAAAGAATAAAGTGTGTTTTTACTATATTTATTTTCCTAATCCACCTAAGCCTAGGGAACAATCTACGGAAGAGGGGGCATGGTAGATTGTAAGGGCTGTGATTGGGGTGAATGGTGAAACTACAGCAATACAGTCTGGACACTCATTTGATCAACTTGATTGAACATACAACCCCTCACCCCCTGCTGGATGGTGGGGCTGTGGGGGTTTGGGCACAACAGCCTGCAAATTGGTTTCATATGAAGGATGCTTGTACTCATAGATCATCACTTAAAGCTAAAAAATGAAAAAAAAATGAGAGAAAGATGCAGGAGAGTTATGGCAAAATGCATGATCTGGGATGGGGTGGGGGTAGGGGGGAAGGGAAAGGGAAATATGTCTGATCTGAATTGGAAAATGATGTATGAAATGCACAAAGCACCAATAAAAATAAATAAATAAAAGAATAAAGTGTTCCTGTTCTTGGGCTGGTGATATATCTCAGAGGCAGGAGTTTAGTTTAGTTTAGCTCTTGCAAATCCCTGCTTTCAATCTCCAGCAACACACACACACACACACACACACACACACACACACACACACACACAGGAATCACATGTTCCCTTGAGTTATTACAGTATTCTGTTCCCATATACAGACACAAAATCCATCAAATAGAAATTGTCAGTAATTGCATACCTTAATCTTTGCATATTGTCTTTAGATTTTCTTATCTGTAAAATAAACTGTAAGATTCTCATATGGTTTTCAAAGGACTAAATGATATGTGTATATATTGCTATATAATGTATGTTTGATAATGTCACTGCAATTATTGTTATTCTTTGTTTTTATTAAAGTATTAGTGTTTACATATCAGAAATAAAACACAATAATTGATATTTATAATGGTGGTTACCTGCATAAAATCTCAGTGAGGCCAAGTCAGTTAACATTCTGGCATGGGTGGTGGAAGGGCTTCCAGGGACCCTCCACTAGCAGAGGAGCTATTTATAGTTGATGGCTGAGATAGGCAATTTTCCTTTGAGGTTGTGGCTATTGGTAGGCTGAACATACCCCAGAGGATGCCCCACCCCCACGCATCTTGACCCCCTGCATTATAGAAAAACAAAGAAATAAGGAAGAAAGAAAGAGAAAAAGAGAAAGAAAGAAAGAAAGAAAGAAAGAAAGAAAGAAAGAAAGAAAGAAAGAGAAAGAAAGAAAGAAAAAGAGAAAGAGAAAGAGAGGGAAAGAAAGGAAAGAAAGGAAAGAAAGAAAAAGAATGAAAAGAAAGACTGAGAGAAGAAAGAAAAAGAATGAAAAGAGACAGAAAGAAGCAAGCAATAAAGAAAGAAAGAAAGAGCAAAAGAAAGAAGAAAGAAAAAAGGACATGAATTTGGGAGGTAAAAGTGCTGGAGGATCATGGGATACGTTAGATGGGACGGAGTAGGAGACATCATCAGGACAAATTGCAAACATGTTTAGATTTTCAAAATATAAAAAATAAAAATAAAAAATATTTATCAACTATATACTTCTGAATTACCCAAAAACGAATTCGTTTTCCAAAATAAGACGTTTTGGACTTTTTTTTTGAACATCTATTACAAATCAAAGTATAATGGAAAGGCATTATACTGTGCAATAAAAATTTTATTAGTTAAAAGGAGGTTTCATAAGGTTTTAATAGTAAATATTAGCAAGGAGTGTGGATTAGTATGCTTTACTGCCTAAACATCAGACAGCATTTCACTGGCTAACCACACTTCTTGTTTTCTTGTTTTCCGTTTAACACATTGTCAGTGACACCTGTTATTTATTCCCATGCAGTACTTATATTTTACATTTTTTATTCACACAAGATTTCACATTTACTGCGCAAATTGTCCTCCCAGTGACTGAAGCCTGTGATAATGGGAGTCCCCTTCCATTTGGTATCTCTGGCCTCCTGTACTGTGAAGCTAGCATGTTGTGCAAAGCAAATATGTACAGCACGAATCTCACCTTGTGTTCACACAGTCCCTGTTTACCAACTGTGTAACAGCAGTAGTGTTATACAGAGACTTAAACTGTCAGACTATAATAGTGTGAAATTTGAATATATGTTAATGTACAGAGAAAGAAGACTAGGAAGCGCAAGGCATGATTATCAGCATTAATTACTCTGTTTTTGAAATGCAAAATACTTTGAGCTAATACATAGGCAAATGACATTTTAATTACTTTAGTGATTAAGATGAGGTCTAAGGGCCACCTGCCATATAAATTCTAGTGATTCTTCTTTAAAATGCATCCTCCTGCTTAGAGTTCTTGAATATGAATATATGCAGATAGGGCTTTTGTCATTAACTTGCAGGATGATTTTACATTACAGTTTGGATATAAATATATTTTTATTGACAGCATGTGCAAGACCCAGCATGCACAACTCCCAAGGAAACTCAACCCAGAAAAAAAACACAGCATAAACCTGGGGAAATGGGTAAGAACCTTAACTGCAGAAGATCATATACTTTGTGATACCAATTTTAAAGAAAAATAAATCTGTATTATTATATTTTGATTTAAAAAACTAATAATTAAATATATAATTTTCAATAATATGAAAAAAATTGTCCATACTGAAAAATCTTAATATAGATGGGACAGAAGTATTTTAGCTGTTTTAAGAACCCAATATGTTTACCAAATATGTCATATTTAATGTCAAAAATGTATTTTCAGTTTAGAAAGTTGATAAACTAGGGAAAAATAGACATGGATATTTATAGAACTTTTGGCCAGTTTTTTCTTCCTGCTTCGTCCTCTGATTCTTGGTATTTACTCTTTGCCATCTTAAACATCCTACTTTCAGAATATCAATGTTTAGGACTGAACCCTGGGGTGTCTTATCTTCCCAGTCTGTGTCATTTTCCAAACAGTTTTATTTCTCACTTCTTTGGGAATATGCAGGCCTGAACTCTGAAGAAATTCTAGATTACTAAACCTACCTACACATGTAGCCTCTCCACTTGGATCTTAAGGAGACATCAATCTGAGCATGCCCACAATCAAGTTCTCAGCTCTTCTGTCTCTCCCTTATCTTCTGCCACCCAGGTACTGAAAGAAATTATTCTCAAATCCTTTCTGCCTTTTCAACCCTGTGCCCAACGGACTGAAAAATGCTTTTGGTTCTGCCTTCAGAGTGTGCCCAGAACCTCACTGCTGTCCAACAGTCTGTTCACAGTACTACCAGAGTAATCCTCCTGAAATTAGCCAGGCCATGGTATTTCTAACAGAACCTCCTGGGAGTTTATTTTATACAAAGCATGAAGCCAAAATACTCTCCTTGTTCGCTTTATTTCGAACTTGCTGACATACTTTCTATTCATCCAGCAAGCGAGCTTTTATCTAACTCTTACTGGTCTTTTCTCCTCTTGGGACATTTCATTTCATTTAGAAATTTCAGAATGAGTAGGGCAATCATGTGTCCCCAGTTCTGTACCAGTGTCATGGGCAGATGTGTCCCTGTTGTTATAATCTTCTTCCCTGTCCTCTCACTTCCATTTGTTCCCCTGAGACTGGCTTTCTCTTTCCCACACCCTCCCTTTTTGTTCTCTCTCCCTCTTCTATTTCTCTTTAACACACATTTTGACCTGCTTCTCTTATCTTTCTCTTCTTTCTCCCCTCACACTTCCTTCTTCCTCTCTATCCCATGTCTTTAGTAAAATACATAAATTAAACTTACTGGTAACAATTTTCACCCTCAGATAACTTATCTTGCTTGTGATCAGGTGCAAAGATTGATCCATAGATCATGTAACCAACTGACCTGGATTTTGGAATAGACAAAGTCTTGAGATTTCTACTGAGCCTAGAACAACCACTCATTAACTCTCATTCATTGCCCCAAAAGAGACTCTCATTAAGTCTATAGTTTCCCAGGTGTAAGCCATAGAGTCCATTTATTTTTACATGAGGACATTTCTATACAAGTATACACTATAATTGAGCACACCCCCATACTCCTTATCTTTTTCTTTGCTTTCCTGCCATTGGTTACGTACATTCTTCTAGAGGTGTTATGTATCTTTATGAAATGTAGCAAAAGCATATGAGGGACAGACAACATGTGACATTTGACCTCTGAGACTGGTATAAATTTCACTTAATGCCATTATCTCCAGCTGCATTTATTTTTCTACAAATGACATAACTTTGTCCTTTCATGGTTGAAAAAAATCAATTTCTGTATGTATATTTCTTTATTCATCTGCTCTTTTTAGACACCTAGGTTAGTTCTAAAATGTAGCTATTGTGATTGGTGTGATGTCAACATTATGTACAAATATCTCTGTGATATGTTAACTTGAACTCCTTTTAACAGCTTCCATGGAGTGATACAACTGGTCCATTTGGTAGGCTTATTTCATAGTGACTGGACTAGTTTATATAATGACCAGAAGAGTATCAGTCTTCCTTCTCTTCACAGCCTCAGAGGCATTTGTTATTTGTTTTCACAGTGGCTATATTTTTGGATAAGATGAGATGGAACTTCAATGGAATTTTAATTTGCATTTCCTTAGTGAATTAAGCTCAGCACCTTCTCAGTGTTTAATGGCCATTTATGTTTCATCTATTAAGAACTGTCTGTTGAGTTTATAACCCCTTTTATTAATTGGGCGGTTTGATTTCTTGTTTAGCTATTTTAGTTCTTTGTATATTTTACACATTAATACTCTGTTAGATGCATATATAGTTGGCAAAGATTTTCTCCCACTCTCTAGGCCGCATCTTTATCTAGTTAACTGTTGAAAAAGTCTTTAAATTTTATGAGCTCTCATTTGTCAACTCTTGTCCTTATTTCCTGAGCAACTGAAATCTTATCATGAAGTGTTTCTCAATTTTTTTTCTCCACATTTTCAGAGTGTTAGCTCTTTTAGTAAGGTTTTTATATATTTGAGGAATGGAAAGATGTCTTAGTCATTAAGAGCACTAGGGACTCTTGCAGAGGACCCAGATTCAATTCCTAGCACCCACGAGATGGCTAACAACTGTCCATAACTTTAGTCCTGGGGGATCTGACACCCTTTTCTGGCCTCCACGGGCATTGTATGCATAGGTACACTTATGTATATGGAAGCAAAACACTCATATAAATAAAATAAAAAAATAAATAATGTTATAAGATTTTGAACCATTTGGAGTTGATTTTTGTGTGTGTGAAGAAGAGAACCACCTGGTCCTCTGTTCTAGTCCATTGCTCCAGGACGTAATACTCAGCTGATAGTCACATTTGCCCAGTAAAGATTTTCCCATTATTTCCTGAGCTCTCTGTATGTACTATATGAGTGTCAGATTAACTCTCTACAATAGTGAAAATAGTATTTTCTTCTTGCCTATATAAAATATTGCTTTCTAAGACATGCTTAAAAAGTGATCACTGTCATTTCTGAAGATCTATGTTAAGACCCCTCATTTGCCATGATATTTGAAGGCAATATATTGTTGAATATATGTAGCCATTATGTAGGAAAATCTTTTAACCATAGTTTTTTTTTAATTCACATGAAAATTAACAGAATAGTTTATTATTTCCTTGAACATCCCATATAATATTCAACATTAATATTGATAATTAGCTATATCCATGATATGTTCATTATGTAACTTAAATCAATTAATATTGTTACACAGACACATCTACTATGTCCATGTGGAGGTACAAGCCTCCCTGATACTTTAAATTTGACCATATTTCAACACAGAATCTGTGCAGATATTAAAAAATTGTGAGTTTCGATAGGGGCTAGCCTGTTGATTCCATGGGTAGTGGAGTATCAGAGATTTCTGTGTTAACCGAGGACATCTTTGAGATAGAGAAAGAAGTGAGCACTTTCCTGACACTACCAGAGATCACCCTAGAAAGAGGAAAAAGAAAGGAATACATCAAGGAACCAAACTGTTAAAAAAAGAAGTACTAATAGAAATAGTTACACTAAGACAAATGTCGGAAGGAATTTGAGGCGATTCTAAGGTTTAATTCATGATTAGAAATTCTTTTTTGTTTTAGTGATGGTACTAGGTTTATTTTTTTTAATTTACTTTTTTATTTCTAAGGGATTCTACAATATAATGACACAGTTGTTTGCAGATAACATTGATGTTACTCAGTATGTCATACAATTAGATAATTGGTGCATTTTGCAAGTATCTATGTCCAAATTTTGAACAACCCAAGGTTCCCATAGTCCAGGTGGAGAAGCTTGTATGCACAGGCATGTTGATCAATCAGGAGTCCAGACTATATTCCTGTAGTCTCATGATTCACCCCTATCTCTCCACAGGCCTTACAATCTACCATGCCTCTTCTTTCACAGTTTGTTCCCTGGGCCTTGGGAAAGGGGCACAAGTGGGTGAGAAGAAAACAGTCAACTTTCTTTGGAGTTGTCATTTTGGACTCTCGTCTGTTCAGGTTGTTTCCCTTCATGGATTGACAGCTTTCCCAATGATACCCTTTTTAGTCATACTAACAAAGCACAAGCTATTGGATGTACAGGCATTTAAGCCAGCACCCCTTATTATGTCAAGCTAAGCTGTGAGCATAGACACAGATGCTTGCATGGTATGCTAATCTGCAAACTGTGGTTTCTCTATAAAGGGTGACAAGTTCTTATTGTGGCTTATAACATCGCCTAACCACTAGAGGACATAAGCTTGTGGCATCCTCTGTGAGTTATTCCTCCAAGGAGAGAGCTAATAGCCAAATAGATTTGGGATATATATAGACACTTGGCTGCCACTGTTGCACAGTATCTCCAGGCTGTTGAGGTGTAGCTGATATTGATGGAGGAGTCTTGCTTGTCTCAGGGAGACCAATATTTTGCTGTATTGCTTTAGTGGCCTTTGGTAACGCTCTCTAGCATTTCAGAGGCCAGTTGTATGCTAGCAAGTGACGTCTCATAACATTTTTCATGCTCACACCAGGTCTTCGACAACAGGGACTTACTGCCTTTCTCCTTGCATATATCCCACTTATAGGCAAAAGGCCTTTATAATTTGGGGGGGCGGGTTTGAATCCCCTAGCCAACATCTCCTAGGCAGAATAATTCATTGCTGATGTCAGAGCTTTCCTGTAGTAATATATTTTGCTTAATTACACAACTTATAAACACTTTACTATTGAATTTGGCTCTAGATAGAGAAATATCCTTTCACAGTTCCTATGCCTATCAATCAGTTAATACGTTGTGCCTGTTTTATAGGAAATTACCACTGTAACAATTGGCTCTAGTTTACAGTTTGGGAGTGGTTTCATTACCATCATGTTTTTCTTTTTCCTAAAAAAAAGGAGAGGTAGGAAGTTTTCTCAGCATCAGGAAGGTAAACTTCATTAGGGCCCATTATAAACAGTCAACCCCAATATTATTCAGAGAGATGCTCAGTGTCCGTGACTCAGGCAGTCTGAGGTTCCTCATTCCTTAAAGTTCAGATGGGTCAACCTCTCTGCTGGCATTCCCCAGTTCATCTTAAACTTAAGGCTGAAGAGAAAGGGAAGTTGGTATTCATGCTCACAATCAACATAGAAAATGAACAAAGGATCACTAGAAATCAGTGAGGACGGGATTTGCTATTTTAGGTTGCAAAATGAATGTTATTATTTGTAGCAATCTATTTACAAAATGACGCTAGATGCTTAATCTATACACATTACAATATTTTAGTTAACTAAACTTCTTGATAGAAAATACTTGGTGAAGAATTTTGTTCTTCGGTAAGGTTAACCACTCATAAAGTGTTCTTTGAATTGGAAGAATGTAAGCATTTGATTAAAACCTACTGAAGCTGGAAATTGTATTTGACTATCTTGCTCTTTTGTGGCTAAGAAGAGACTGAAGATGCTCATCTCCTGGGAGCTTTCTACTGAGGTCATCTTCTGTGGTAATGTTTTAAAAGATTTTTATTTTTATGATCTGCTCATGAATGCTGTGAGTAGTAAAATATACTTATTTGTGTTTAAACTTAAGAAACTATTTGGCTAAGAAAGTAATATGAAAGTAGGTTCATAATCAAATACACTCCGTGAGCTATCAAAAAATTTTATGCTGTGTTCAAACATTGGAGAGAAGCCTTAGTTGTAACTATTGGATTATAAAAACAAAAATGAACTAGTACTTTAGATATCCTAGTCTTGCAACATATTTTAGCATGCTGAAGAATGTAACTGGAATTCATTTCCTGTGTGGAAGTCTTCTTTAAAGCTGTTTAACTGACATTCATATTATGAAATGTATCTCACATCACAATCAATTACACACACTCAAAAGATTTTGAAAAAGTAATTAATTTTATGCATTATATGTTCCTTGTCCAAATCTAATCCCTTTCATCGTGTAAAATTTTTCTGGTAATAATTCATTTAATTTTAATAACTTGCTATTCATTTAAAAATTAGACTTTGAAATACACTGTTCTTCACATGCTCAGGAGACTTAGGCATGAATGAAGTGACCTCCCATGAGAATGCTTTATACCAATGAGAGGCCTATGGCCAGCCAGCAAGTGGGGTCAGCAAGCTGCACACACTCAGAAGACTAAAGAAAAGTTTCTGAGAAGAGAGAAAAGGAACAGAGTATCCACTTCTAAAAGTAGCAATATGTATTTGACAAATATAAAACAAAGCTGCTTCTGTATTTGGCTAGTATAGAATATGTCTTATGTAATGTATTTTCCATAAAATCCTAAAAGATGTAAAATTAGAAAACATGTGTGTAGATTTTGTTCTTGTCTAATACACTGCATGCTAAAATCCAAATTAATAGTAATAACTTTGTTTCTTTGTAAACTGTTATTACAAGTTAATATAAAAATATAAGCATATAATAATAAGTTGAGAACTAAGACAGAATACTGAGAGCAAGATGGAGTACAGTGTTTCCACAGGGATGGCCTATGCTACCTATAATAGTGCGAATACTCTGCAATAAGACATATATCTGGGTGAATAAGGAATGATACTGGGAAATTATGATAGCAAATCATTCCTTTTTATAATGCTTTTATTAGGTGTTTTGTGTAGTTCAGAAATCATTTCTCAGTTCAGTTTAGACATATTCCCTTTTCCCTTCCCCACACTCCACCCCATATCATGCACTCTGCCATAACTGTCCTGCATCTTTCTCTCAGTCCTTTTTTTAATTTTATTTTTATTTTATTTTATTTTTGTATGTGTATGAATGTACTGTCTGCATGTAGGCTTGTGCACCCGTGTCATGCAATGCTGCAGAGGTCAGAAGAGGGTGTCGGATTTCCCTGGAACTGGAGTTATTGGAGTTACAGATGGTTCTTAGCCACCATGTGGGTGCTGGGGATCAAACCTGGGTCCTCTGCAAGAGCAGTCTGTGCTCTTAACCGCTAAGCTATCTCTCCAGCCCTCTCTCAGTCCTTTTTTATGTTTAGGAATTCATATTTCATCATTTAATTTTATTTATTTATTTTTATTTTTTATTGATGTTTTATGTATTTCATACATCATTTTTCATTTCTGTTCAGGCATATTCCCCTTTCCCTTACCCCCCACCCCACCCCGTCCCATCCCAGATCATGCATTCTGCCATAACTGTCCTGCGTCTTTCTCTCTGTCTTTTTTTAAGCTTAGGAATTCACCTTTTCATCCATTAATTTTATATTACTCTAAAATATGGATACATACTCTCCACCCATATACAGTAATTACAGAGTATGAAAATAATTGGTGGGTGGATTCTAGAGCCCGTTGAGAGATTCACATTATAACAACATAGTTGCTTTCAGAAAACCAGATATATAACCATAATGTCGTTCAGCTTGCCTTTCATCTGGGGGATTTGGTGTTAGCATCCACAAATGAGGGAAACAATTCTCCATTTGTCTTTCTGGGACTGTGTTACTTCACTCAGCATAATGGCTTCGAGCTCCATCCATTTACCTGCAAATTTCATAATGCCATCTTTCTTTACTGCTGAATAGTACTCCATTGTGTAGATGTACCACATTTTTGTCATTCACTCCTCTGTTGAGGGGCATTTGGGTTGGTTGCAGCTCTTTGCTATTGTGAAGAGAGCTGCAATAAACATGGACGTGCATGTATCTTTACCGTAGGATGAGTCTTTGGGGTATATACCCAGGAGTAGTATGACTGGGTCAGGTGGTAGGCTCATTCTGAGTCTTTTAAGGGTTCTCTGCACTGCTTTCTATAGTGGTTGTACAAGTTTACATTCCCACCAGCAGTGGATGAGTGTTCCCCTTGCCCTACAACCCCTCCAGCATCTGTTGTCTTTTGTTTTCTTGATCTTAGCTAGCCAGCCGTACTGGAGTGAGATTACATCTGACAGTGGTTTTACTTTGCATTTCCTTAATTATTAATGATTTTGAACACTTTTTAAGATGTTTCTCAGCTGTCTTTAATTCCTCACTAGTGAAGATTCTGTTCAGCTCTTTACTCCATCTTTTGAGTAGGTCATTTGTCTTCTTACTTCTTTGTTTTTTGAGTAGTTTATATATTCTTGACATAAATGCTCTGTCAGATGTGTTACTGGTAAAGAGTTTTTCCCACTCTGTGGGTTTTCTCTTCAACTCCTTGATTGTTTCTTTCCCAGTACAGAAGCTTTTGAGTTTTATGAGATCCCATTTGTCCACTGTTGACCTTAATTCCTGTGCAGCTCCTGTCTGATTTTCGTTCTTTAATTTTATATTACTCAAAAATATGCATACATACTGTCCACTCATATACAGTAATTACAGAGTCTGAAAGTAAGTGGTGGATTGGCTCTGGAGCCTGTTAAGAGATTTACATTATAATAATATAGTTGCTTTCAGATAAACAGAAATATAACAATAATGTTGTTCAGCTTGCCTTTCATCTGGGGATTTGGTGTTAGCATCCACAAATAAGGGAGACCATTTGCCACTTGTTTTTCTGGGACTGTGTTACTTCACTCAGCATAATGGCTTCCAGCTCCATCCATTTACCTGCACAGTTGATGATATTATCTTTCTTTACCATTTGTTGTACTCCATTGTGTAGATGTACCACATTTTGTCATCCACTCATCTGTTGAGGGGTTGGTTCCAGCTCTTCACTATTGTGAAGAGAGCTGCAATAAACATGGATGTGCATGTATCTTTGCAGTAGGATGAGTCTTGTGGGTATATACCCTGGAGTGGTATGACTGGGTCAGGTGGTAGGCTCATTTTGAGTCTTTTAAGGGTTCTCCACACTGCTTTCCATAATGGTTGTACAAGTTTACATTCCCACCAGCAGTGGATGAGTGTTTCCCTTTCCCCACAACGTATCCAGCATCTGTTGTCTTTTGTTTTCTTGATCTTAGCCAGTCGTATTGGAGTGAGATGATATCTGAGAGTGGTTTTAATTTGCACTTCCTTAAATTTTTTTCTTTTTTTATTGATCGCTTTGTGCATTTCATACATCATTTTCCAATTCAGTCAGGCAATATTCCCTTTCCCTTCCCCCACACCCCCCAAACTGAGATCATGCATTCTGCCATAATACTGTCCTGCATATTTCTTCTCAGTTTTTTTCTCCCGCATTTTTAGCTATGAGTGCATAATCCATGAGTCCACAGCATCCTCATGTAAACCAATTTGCAGGCTGTTGTGGCCCAAACCCCCACAGCCCCACAATCACAGGTACGGGGTGTATGTTAATAAAGTTGATCAAATAGGGTCCAGACTACATTGCGTTGTTTCACCATTCACCCCAATATCAGCCCTTACATTCTACCATGCACCCTCTTCTGCAGATTATTCCCTGTGGCTTAGAATAGTGGCTATAGGTGGATGAGAGAGCAGAACATTCATCTCTCTCTGAGTGAGAGCTGTTGTCTTGGCACTCTGGTCAATTCTGACTGTTTCCTTCCATGGCTGACAGTTTTTTGTCCAGGAATAACCTTTCGATCCTACTCAATGAAGCACAAGAATAGATATATGGTATTTTAAACAGCATAATAGTTTATGGTAGGTTACTTTGGTATAAGACACATACTGTTTAGATAATAATGTTGATCCATGAGTTACATTTTTTCCTTGCTTAAAATATGACAGGGTCTTACTGTGGCTTGTGACATCTCCTAACCTGTCAGAGTGATGTAAGCTTGTGGCATCAGCACATGGGATATTCCTCCAAGGAGAGAGCCAATAGCCAATTAATTTGGGATCTACAGGCTTGGCTGCCTACTGCCCATGCCACAGTATTTTCCAAGGCAGGTGAGGTGTAGCTGGTGTTGACCGGGGTAGTCTTGCTTTTGAACTCAAGGAGTTTAGAAACGTATTTGCTTTACTTGGTTTTGTTTTAGTGGCCTTTGTAACACTCTCTGTGTTCCAGAGGCATCTGTACACTTGCAATCGTGTGGTCTCAATACATCTTCCACCATGTTTAACGTCAGGTCTTCATGCGTAGGGCCTTATCGTCCTCTTTCTGCAGATATCCCAGTTAGAGGCAAGAGCCTTACCCTTTGTGGGGCCTTAGATCCCCTGGCCACATTCCCTGCTAGAATAATCCATTACTGATGTCAGCGCTCCTGTTATTGCTATATGTTGCTTAAGTGCATAGTTTAAGGACTTTAGTATTATATTGGGTTTAAGAGAGGACTAATCCTTTTCATAGTTTTATGTTCTATTAGTCAATTCTTATTCTATTAAATTAAAGAAGGCAGTTTTACCAGTTTTTAAGAGATTACCTCTATAATAGGTTGTCTCCAATTACAGTTGGAGAACGACCTCATCATCGTCATATTTCTTTCTGTTTGGGGGGGGAGAAAGGCAAGAAAATCTCTCACACCAAAACCCCTCGGCACCTAAAAGGCAAGCTTCACAGGACCACCACAAATAGGTCAATGTAGAAACCCCCAACTCTGGAGGTGGAATAGAAGAGAAACTTGGCAAACAGGACTACCAGACATAGGTGTAGGAAAAGACTTCCTAAATCAGACAGCAGCTGCACAAGAAATAAGATCAAACAATTGACAATGGGATCTCCTTAAACTCAAAATCTTTGTACATCAAAAAAAACAATAAAGGGAAGTGAAGAGAAAACCCACAGAGTGGAGGAAACCTTCATGCAGACACATTGACCAAAGCATTAATCTCCCAAGAGTATACAAGCTACTCGAAAAAACAACAGAAGCAAAGCAAAAAACAATTGAAACATCAGAAGATGGAGCAAAGATTGAATAGAGACTTCACAGAGGAGGAACATAGAGATGGTGAGAAACATCTTAAGAGTGTTCCGCATACCCTGATATTTAAGGAAATGCAAGATTAAAAACCACTTTGAGGATATCACCTTACCCCAATAAGACTAGCTACGGATCAAGAAAACACAATGATAACCAGTGCTGGAGAGAGGTTGTGGAAAAAGGGGGGAACACTCATCCATTGCTGTGGGAATGTAAGCTTGGTACGACCATATGGTAAGCAGTGTGGAGAGGGAGAACCCTTAGAAGACTCCAAACGAGCTCTTCCATTTGACCCAGTCATACCACTCCTGGGATATACCCACCAAGACCACATCAATGCAAAGATATAATGCACGCTATGATTTTTATTGAGCTCTGTTCACATAGCAAAAGCTTGATACAGCCCCAGGTGCCCTTCAACTGGCGGTGGATAGAGAAAAATGTGGTTACATGTTATACAATGGAGTTCTATGCAGGTAATAAGAGGGACAACATCATGAACTTTTGCAGGTAAATGGATGAGCTGGAAGAACATTATGGTTAAGTGAAGTAACACAGTCCCCAGGAAAAAAAAGACAAAGTTGTCCCTCATATGTGGATGCTAAAACACATACCCAGGATATAAACATATTTCTCAGATGAGAGATGCAAAAAATAGTAAAAGAACAACACAGAAAGACTGCAATCAGAAAATGGACCGAAATGGTGAAATTGGACAGGGGGAGGGGGGGTGAGGGACACAGGTGTATATTCGGTTAATGCAATATTAAATTGACGTGAATCTACAAGTACCCAGTTTTGCCTAGACACTGTCTACAGGTACATGGTGTTTTAGGACTTAATAAAATCAAATTATGTGTATATTAAACAATCTCTGTTTACAGACTCTGATAAAACGGTAATGCATGCATCGAGTTAAATGAGATATAAATCGGACTGTTGTCCACATTTGTTTTAGCATAACAATTGTATAGAGCAAAAACTCTGGGATTGGCACATACAAATGTTCTCTATAGTTTCTCTGTTGTACAGTATCAACTTGTAGCATTCTCTTTAAGATGATTTAACATAAAAATTAAGTTTGCTCCCCAAGTTAATCATATATAGTCACCCAAAACAACATGGATAAATTTGATGAAACTTGAGCCTTGATTCCACCCTATAGTTATGTATAATACAACTGTCTTCTGGAGACTCATGGATTAAAAAAAAGGGGGGGGTACAGATAGACAGGAAACCTTCTCGTCAAAAACCTTGCAGTTCAAATCTTGAAACTAACTATGGGAAGGGATTTGTGTGTTCCAATAGGACAGGATGTCACCAGCTTGACGGCTGGGAGAGAGGAGATACAGCTTTGCATTGAATAGGATGTGCCAGAGGGTGCCAACTGGGGGGTTGACCTGTCTGAACATCGAAAGGAGGGGATGCCTCAGATTGCCATGGACATTGGGCCCCTCTGTGGCCCCTACATGTGACAGCTATTTGTGGTGAGCACTTCCTTAATTATTAAGGATGTTGAACACTTTTTAAGATGTTTCTCAGCCATCTTTCTTTCCTCACTGTTGAAGTCTCTATTCAGCTCTTTATTTCATCTTTTAAGTAGGTCATTTGTTTTCTTCTTTGCTTTTTGAGTAGTCTATATATTCTTGATGTTAATGCTCTGTCAGATGAATCACTGGTGAAGATTTCCTCCCACTCTGTGGGTTTTCTCTTCACTTCCTCGATTGTTTCTTTTGCTATACAGAAGCTTTTGAGTTTGATGAGGTCCCATTTGTCAACTGTTGACCTTATTTCCTGTGCAGCTGCTGTCTGATTTAGAAAGTCTTTTCCTACACCTATTTCTTTTAGGTTGGTACCAACGTTTTCTTCTATCACCTTCAGGATTTCAGGTTGTATTCAGGTTGAGATCTTTGATCCACTTGCAGTTGATTTTTGCCCAGGGTGACAGGTAAGGGTTTAATTTTGTTCTTCTACAAATGGTGATCCAGTTTTGCCAACACCATTTGCTAAAGATGCTATCCTTCCTCCATTGAGTGTTTTTTTTTCTTTTTTTTCCCCTTTGTCAAATACAAGGTGGCTGAAATTGTATGAGCTCGTTTGGATCTTCAATTTTTTTTCCATTGGTCAATGGGTCTGTTTTTGTGCCAGTACCAGGCTGCCTTTAAGACTATGACCCTGTAATATAGCTTGAAATCTGGAGCAATCATTCTTACATGAATGGATTATAGCAAAAATCTCCACAGAAAAAGGAGGAGTTTATAAAAAGAAAGTTAATATAGGCTTGAGATATATATATAATATGCAGTATGTGGACATTTTTATTTTTTAAACAGGGAAATAAAATAGAAGTACTAATACCCATATGAATGGATGTTCCAAGAATATCACAATGGTAATATAATTTTGTTAAAATGTCTCATATTGAGAACTCTGAGGTACTTTTCTTTTTATGATATATTTTACATGTGTGTGTGTGTGTATGTAAAGTGAGTATGTACACTCACACACCAAGAAACTGCTTTTCTCTTCCCATCATGGGAAGGGCTATTGAATTCAAGACATCAAGCTTGTACAGTGAGTACTCTTATTAACTGATCCATCTTGCTGCACTTCTTTTTAAAAATTTCAGCACCACTTCATAATAACATTTATTTATAAATATTAAAAATTATTTTACAAAACACACACTTAAAACTCCTTCACATATAACTTGAGTCAAATATTGGAAAATATGTTTGGAGGTTTTAATCTGAATATTTTCCCATTTACAGGTGACAAATCAAAAAGTGATGCATTTAATGAATTTGGAGAGAATCTCATACATAATCAATTATTGTAAGAATTATTAAATAGTCATGGAGTGAATAGTTTATTACTATTTATTGAACTATTTCTATATTTCAGTCTTGCACTCAGTAAACAAATATACCAGAGCAATTATTCTGGTTCTTAAAAGAATTGCTGAACCTATTTGGGTGAGAAACTTCCATGTTAATCACTATGTTTCTCTGTTGTTTCTCTTGTCAATCATGCCATGCCTGTAAAACTCAACCCTGCATGCCTGACAGAGCTAGACAAGTAGAACCATTCCTTTACTCTGTTTCAGTAAGAGAGGTATCATTATGTTGACAGCAAAGCTCTCACTCTACATTTATTGCCCATGCAATGTGATTAATGTTTGGGTACACTGAAAACATACTGTATCATAATAAAACATCTTGTAGCCTTCAGAATAAATGATCACAGAACTTCATTTACCTACTGGAAACTAAATTTCATCAAGATCCATGTAAGTCCACAAACATATAATGAATAGCTTTGTTCATGAGACTTGGTAGGATTGAATAGTATTTGCTTTGTTTTATTAAAAACGGTGTATCTTAAAACTTAGATATTTTCAAGAAAACCTCCTATCAGATAAGTAGGGGATAAAGTACAGGAGTGTACTTTACTTTACAGTAGCCAGTACACTCCTGTCCCTGAACCTGAGCTATAGGAATAGAATAGTTACCTGCAGGTGTTGGCTAGAGATTGTAATTCTTGCTTTAACATGAAAGATGTTAGTGCATCTGCCTATGATGTGAGACCCCAACAGCTTCAACTATGTCACACCTCACAATGTGGAGCCATACTCACTGAGAACTTTCTGTCATATTTTCTCATGTCTAGGAACATGTATGGTATATGTATCAGAGAATATTAGAGAATAAATCATGTGGAAAGTCAGATATTATATGTGTTGTCAGTCACCTAGTCTATGCTCATAGTAGATGTTAGTAATCACTCACAGCACACTTGTCCTGATGAGCCTGCTAATGTTCTCAAGATATATCTGACTGTACCTTTACTGATTTGCTATTTATAACACCCAAGCCTGGCTTTTGAGTTAAGACACCTTACCTCAAATCTCAGCTCTGCTACTCATTAGCTTTATGACTGGCAGAAAGCCATATAATGTCTGTGATCTTTATTTTACTTAAGTATAATAATATCTTCATATGCTATTGGAAAAGATGGAATGAGTTAGCATTTGAGAATTGCACAGTGGTTTATAATAGTTAACAAATGAATAAAAAGTATATATTAAAAGAATTCTTATAGGCTGACTAGTGTCCAGTGGATGAACCTGCGCTAAAGGGCATCTGTTCACACAAACTTGACTCAATAGGCTTTAACATATATGACAGAATGCAAGAAATCCCATGAGGGATTAGGAGTGTGGTTGGAGGAAGGGGTATAATGATTAAGATGTTTTTGTATGATATGCACAACAATTCAATACCTGAAGGCTTCTTGTTATTCAGGAAGCCATCAGGTATTACTGGGATGATCAGCCACACCATGCAGTAGTAATTGGAAAAATGTTTGCAGACAGAAGCAACTGCAAACTCCTGTCCTGGTGTATTAACTCAGTTTCATCGAATGGCCGACATAAAGTAATATCTGAAGAACTGCCTCGAGCATCCACCTGCCCCTCTTTTTCCACTGTGTATCTTTGTGTTCCAGAGCAATGTATGTGCACATGTCAGAGGAAACCATGGCCATCAGTTCTTGCTGGCCACATTATTTGAGGCATGATCTCTTGCAATTTGCCTTTTCATAAACCAAGAGAGCTGATCCGAGAGCTTCCCAGGATTCTGCATTCTCATGCTTCCTCTCTACCCATCCTCAGCGGCGGGTACCCCACTGCATCTGAGTTTAGGTAGATCTTGGAATCCAAATTCAGGTCATCACGCTGAGCAGCTAGCCCTCCCCCAGTCCTTTTGAGCACTTTACTTGCAAACAAAAAAATAAGGCATTATATCTAAAAGTAATCTATACATGTTTTCAGCTGTTAAATTGGTCACATTCAAGATGACAATTATCTGTTTTACAGTCCTTCATTGAACGAAGACAATATGTGCCTACAAAGGAAATGTTTAAAAGAATGAGCATACAGTATCCTTAACTGTGGGGGAGTTGGGTAAGCTTAAATGTTAAGGTCCCTCACTCTATATTCATCAAGCACTTTTATTTTCACAATTTCCTTGCTTTGTGGTACTGAATGTTTTCTTCCTTGCCTAGAAATATGCATTTTATTCTAAGATAGAAATATGAGGTATTAATGAATTATAAGAAAAGTACAAAAATCAAACATAATGCACAAATGTCTTTTCCTTGACACATCTCATAATAGCTGAATCTATTTAAAATTCAGAATTCTCACTTTTTAAAATATGAAGGGGTAATGTAAAGGAATTTAAGGAACTGAAGAGATAGCTCAGCAATTAGCAGCACTTAGTAATCTTGCAAAGGACCCAGGTTAGGTTCCCAGCCCCCACATGGTATTTCATAACTGCCTGTAACTCTAGATCCAGGAGAGCAACAACCTCTTCTGGCACCGGACACCACTGAGTCCCTTACCCTTTAACAGCTGCACTATCCCTTGGGCCCAGAGTCCCATAAATAGATACAGGCATTCCACATACACATAAAAATAAATGCACCTTTTTTTATTTTAAGGATAAAAAGAATTGAGGTATTCTGCATGACTTCAATTGAAAACTAGAGACATGGTATCTCTACTGTAGCTGTCTGGCTCTAAACTCACCCCAGAATCTACACAGCTGAAGCTGTAGCAGGAAAATGTAATACAATGTCACAAATGGTTTATCTACCTTCTGGCTTATTTCAATGATACTGTCATATTACCAGCAAAAAATGGTGAGATTCCTCTCTGTAGTAGACCTTGGTTCTTCCTCACACTTCAGAATCCAATTAGATAGCTCACCCTTCATCATTATTTGACATGGTGACTGGCACTCTCGGCCTCTGCTAGCTCACTGAGCTCTGAAGTCACTATAATTGCAGGAGTTAAGGGAGTTCTATCTGTTGTAGAATATACTGAATATTTCAGTGATTTAGCACAATAGAAATTATTTTCATTTAGGTCACAATCTTAGTGCATGAGCAGTTTGCCAAGGAAACTTTCTACATAGAGTTCAACATTTTATTTTCATTCTCATCTCCATGGCAACCATTCAGAAAATGAAAGAGGTTATGGGCATACATCCTCCTGTAGTCTATGGCCCTAACACACTTACATAGCCACTCATAACTTTTAGAAACAGGAGAAATATAGTTTGTTTTGCTCAACTTCAAAATTTTTTTTAATGAAGATTTTGTAGTCCTTGTTAAGATGCCTATATCTTAAAAAGGGCTAAACCTGAACTTGTAGTTTACATATAAACAATGGTGAGGTCACCAAATTCCAATAGGTACTTTAAAATCTATAGTCTAGGGATCAGTCACTTAAATTCAGTAGATAAGAAAACGAAATGAATAGACATGAATTTGAGAAAGGGACCTGTAAATGGAGGATCCAGGATTAACAGGGGTACAAGATAAGACTGGGTGGTGTTAGAGTAATCCAAATGCAGGAACACATGAACATGTAGTAAATTGTCAAACAACATATTTAATTTTAAAAGAAATGCATGAACATAGAAACATTGGGTGAGTCCCTAAAACAGACTCTGCAAAGCTGTGACTTCCTAACATCACAGGCTAGTTAATCGAAGATCCTAGATAATAGCAATCTGCCCACACAGTTGCACTCCTTCTAATAGTTCACTTGGTAATAAAGTTATAGTTTGTCACATTCCATTACTCTCAGAAGCAGCCTTTCACCAATTTGAATAATGAACATAGATTTCATATTAATGAAGTGAGAAGTCTAATATGATGAAAGTTATATTTAGAATATTTTACATACATTAATTTCTCTTGACTCAATGCTAATATGGACACACATGAAATGAATTGGATTAATTAGAAGTAATTTAAGTATCATTCTTTTAACTTTTTCTTTGGTTTGGTAGTAATTTAGGTTTGTATTCTTCGGACAGGAACCAAATTTAATTTAATGTGTTTTCTACAATCTTTGAAGTAACAAATTAAAAAGTGGTCTTACTGGTAGAATTAGATGTTCTATTCCCTGCATGACAAGTTCTACCAGGAATTACCCATAGAACAAAACATCATTTTTCCAATCCCAATACTTGAAAATCAATATGAAATATCCACTTGCCCTGCAAAACTGGAGAATAAAACTGAAATTGTAGCCGGGCATGGTGGCCCTCGCCATTAATCCAGAGGCAGGTGGAACTCTGTGAGTTCAAGGCCAGCCTGGTCTAGATAGTGAGTTACAGGCCAGCTGGGACTAAAGGGAGACGCTGTCTCAAAAGACAAAAAAAAAAAAAAAATCTGAAATTGGACAGTGTCCTTTCGAAAGGCCTACACCTCATTCTGTTCCAGATCCAGCATATTGGAACAGCCTAGTAGATCCTGCATATTACTAGGGTTATGTTTTCTTCATGCAGAAAGGAAAACAAGCAGTGTTTATTCCACATCGTCACCACTCAAAGATGCACTTCAAGGAATCCATTTTTATTTGAATATACATCATCAGGGTGAAACAAAGAAGCACAGATCCTAGAAGCCAGTCTATACACTCTGTCAGCTGAGGCGCCGCCTGGAGACACCTACCAAGTTCGTAACCATTCTGCACACCTGAACTGTTGCCTTCTAAACCCCATGGGAAGTTTCATCTGGCTTCAGTCCCTAAATGGCTAATCTCCAGGACCAGCTTCAGAGGCCTCTTCAGGACCCTGCCAAGGCAGGGTATTTCCTACACTCATTTCAAAACTGCATAGGGACTGACTCCACTCAGCCAAAATGCCCGCTCAGTGACAATGTCTAGATATGGAAAATTGTATCTCTAAACTGATTGACAGATGTTTCCGGACTAGATCCTGACCAGGAGGTTAACAGCCCTGTGCCAGGTTCTGACAGTATCATAGGAAGGTAGTCCGCAGCAATGCACTTCTAATGAGTATACACCTTGGTCCACTGATCCTCACCTCTGTCTCTTCATCAATGTGAAAATCACCTGTATGGATTTTCACTAACTGTGGATCCCAGATACAATGCTTGCCTCACCAGGGAATATGAGCAGCGATTACAGGACCCCAGCAGTGGTTTCATACAACATCAGGATGAAGACAATGTTTCTTTTAATATAATTTTTATTTTTCAATCTTTATGATTTTGGGTGTATGCCTGAATGTATGTGTGTGCTCCAGACATGCAGAAGCCAACGTAGGTCAGGAGACTACATTGGATTTCCTAGAACTGGAGTTATAGGCAGTTGTGAATCAGGTTTTGACTGCTGAGAACCAAACCTTGGTGCTCTCTGCAAGAGCTATAATTGCTCTTCACTGCAGAGCCATCTCTCTACAGCTCCCAGAATAACACTTTCTTATTTAAATAAACTTTTGAGACAGGGTCTCCCTGTAGCCCCAGCAGGCTTCTAATTAGCTTTATAAACAGGGCTGGACTGTTTCACTAAGATGCACATGCCTCTGCCTCCTGAGTGGTGGTGGCTTTACAGATGTTAGCCACAGTGCCTGGCCAGAAGAGCATTGTGAAAGAAGCTCCGTGGATAATAGAAATCAACAGATATAAAGTTAGAAAACAATATATGAGGAAAGTAAGGAGACTGAAGAGAGAGCCGAGGCCAAGGGGAAACTACCAGATAGAGACCTGGATATAAAGACATTAAGTGGGGATCTCTTTATCATCTATTTTCTTACTTTTTGTGCTACTGGAGATATAATCTAAAGCCTTACATATGCTCCAGCAGTGAGATACACCCTACATTTCAATAGAAAACTTCCATAACAGTGTCAATCCAGCTGTAGGGAGGATCAGAGAACTTGAATAAAGAGCACGTGAAGTGCAGCTCGGGCAGTGCCCGGTAGGGGGCAGGGTGGGGGGGAGAGCATGTCAGACCTTTCAAAGAGAGGAATAAGAATGACGAAAGGATGGAAAACTAACAAAGTTATGGGAATTATGGATCCTTATCAACAGAACTAACATTTCATGTAGTAGTTGTAGAAGGAAAAACCAGAGAAATGGTAACAGTTAAAGCATCTGTAGCATAAAACACCCATTTCTGATGATATCAATGCCCAGATATAAGAAATAACAGCGACTTCCGATCCAACTCAGTCATAAAAGGAGTTTAGCAGTATATATTGCAGGGCTTCCCTTCCCTCACCAGGTCTCCCCACGACCATATTCAAACCATTGTGCACCTCCTCAGTTGCTTCGAGCTGGGCAGGGAAGGAGGAAGTGAACAGGGGTCCTCTGAGCAGCAGTGAGCATGACGGGAAAAGACATTCACCAGAATGCATCAAAGGGCAGCTGGTTTAATAGGGAAGGGAACCATTTTTATAGCCAGTTAGAGAAGTGGGGACCTTGCTCGATGGCGGGAAGGGAAGGGTAATGTGGCTCTTAGGGAAGGGACGGCCTGGTGATTCACATGGCCACAGAGTCCTGTGAAGGCATGACCTGAATGAGGAAACAGAAACTTACTACTACTCGCAGGAACATAAAGCCTAAGGCCATGACTGAGGGGACATTAGAAGACAGAGGTTTCCTCCCCAGTCAAAATGCTGACCTTACAAAGAGGCTTCCGTGTCCTCAAGCCACGATTGCTGTCCCCGGTGGGCACAAAGCCTCACATACATCCCACAATGTATGATAATGAAATTGTCAAAAGTCAAAGAGAGAAAAATTATGGGAGCAACCATGTATCATATATACAAGTGTGTCAATATTCATTCAATAGTTCCTCAGGAGATACCCTGAAATTTGGGGAGACACCAATAATGTATTGAGATGCTGAAGAAAAAAGAAAAAAACAATCCCAGAACTTCAAACTCAGAATTCTTCATAAGGAGGAGTACTGTGTTTCTGAAATAAAAGAGGGGGAAATGTTCCTATGTTGACAAAGAGCAAGGTAATTTTTTTCGCAAGTAATCCCACTTAATTCATCTCTTACTTAAAATAATTATTTGGACTGAAACCTTAGTTGTAAAACCTAAACTTATAAAGCATAGTGTTATAATTAAAAGAGGCATTTCTGAGCACTCTGGAGCTGATGGCATGTGAAGGATTTTAAAAAGAAAAAGGAATAACTAGAATAAAATTTAGGTGTATAACAGAAAATGAAGTGAAGTTTAAAAGGCATTGCATGCAATTATACTTAGTAGTTGATATTAGTTTAAAATGGGCTGTTTTAAAAATGAGATATTCCAAGTATGTCTCTTGGTAATTACAAAGCAAAAACTTCTCAGCAGACAAACTAAAGTGAAATGATTCAAACAGTCCTGTAAATATTCACCATCAAACCAAAAAAGTATAGAAAAGCAGGAAGAAAAATTGCAAAGCTACTTGAAAACAATTAACAAAATGGTCATAATAAGACTATGTTTCTGGAATAACTTTGATTGCTGAAGGATTAAATTCTCCTATAAAAAAGACATAGGGTGACTGACCAGTAAAATAAAAAAGTTCAGCTATACACTACCAGAAGTAGTTCAAATCACTATTAAGGACTCAGAGGGAAAGTGGAGATATGTAGAAAGATACTCTACACTAACTAAAAGTCAGCCATCCACAGAAGTGATGGCCGTGTCACACAGAATGGGATTTCAACCCAAAACCGGAAAACAAGAAATATAAGCTATTATGTATTGATAAAAGGACAACGAAACAAAACACCATAACAATATATTTACAACTAGTGTCAGGACACCAAAAAAACAAAACTTAAATAATTTAAAGAAGTGGATTGCAAATTAATTGTGCAAAATCTCAATATCTCGTCTTCAACAATGCACACAACATTGAGACAGAAAATTAATAAGAGAACATTGTAGAGAACATTGGAGTTGAACAGACTTCAGACCAACTGTGTCTTAACAGTCACACACAGAGTGTTTAGACCAATAATAGCTACACATTTTTCTTAAGCAATAATGAAACAGCTCCTGGGTGGATCCAAGGTTCCAGGATTAAGGGACAAAATGAGCTTCAGCAAATTTAAGAAGCTGAAATTAATGTCATTTCAAATACCTTTCCTGAGTACTATAAATAAATAAGACAAATTTCAGAAAATCACAATATATTAAAAATATATAGCAAGCTTTTGAAATTCCAGGGACTAAAATTATATATTAACATTTAACTAAAATATATTGAGATAATAAAATTAACAAATGTAGTGTGCCAAAATTATGGGAGGCTGCAAAAGCAGATCTAAGACAGAAGGTCATAGAAATAAACATCTAAATGCAAGAATATTCCAAAAGGAACAACCTCGTGTTGTTAATCAAGAATCTAGAAAAGGGTCTGGAGATATGCCTCAGTGGGTAATAGCTGGAGGCTCTTGCAGTGGACCCTGGTTTTGTTCCTAGTGTCAACATCATGGCTAAAGATCATGGATTACTCCAAATACAGGAGATCTCATACCCTCTTCTGGCCTCCATGGGTATTGCACACATCAGTACACAACAATTATTATGGCAAAACAACCATGCAAATAATAAATGAATGAATGGATGAATAAATAAATATATTTTAATAAAATATTTTAATTGATGTTTTGTGTATTTCATACATCATTACTCAGTCCAATTTATACACATTCCCTTTTCCATGTCCCCCACCCCACCCCAGTTCCTGCATTCTGCCATACATGTCTTGCATCTTTTTCTCAGACTTTTTAAAAACTTTCTCTTCAGAGGTTATTGTTCGGGCAGAAGTTAACTGTTTCAGTCAGTTCTTTGACCCAGTCCTTTTGTCCTTGTTGTTCCCTCCCATTTGTATTGCTGCAATATATATATATATATATATATATATATATATATATATAAATATCAATGTATATATACATATAAAATATATATATATATAT
>VZQC01013763.1:341198-372359 GCA_009823505.1 Rhizomys pruinosus
GAGAATATATATATATATATATATATATATATATGAGAATTGATATCTAGAGTCTCAAATTTTAACTTTATAATATCTAAAGTACATTCAAAGCCATCAGATGGGACTGTTCATTCATGAAATACTAGAAATGTATTGTTTGGTCACCTAATATTATCTGTGTCCTTCTAGTATTAAGTTACTGCATATCTGCATATTGATAGTTATCCTCTGGTCACTGCATCAGGACTTCTTAAAGGAGAAAAGGTTATTTTCTTATTTGACAATTCTTCTTTGTTCCTGGTAGGAAGACAGATGAAACAATAATGCAGAGTGCAACAGGAATCGATTCCCTAAAATTCTCCAGAGTTGATAAGGTGAATGCTGGAGACTTATAGTGACTTCAATGATGTGTATATGGTTAAGGAAATAACACTTTCTAAAATTTGATAATCCTGTTGCTGACAATAATTGCTAAGATATTACTGATAAATGCTTTGAAATTCCAGACTGCTTGCTCTCTCTCTAGATTATCACTTTTTATAGTTCTGTAGGATAAATACATTTTAGTTAATCTAACCATAAACTCTTAATACTGAGGTCCTTAACTGGATAAAATACTATTGGAGTTAGTAAATGATAGATTATTAAGGCCCAGAATTCTTATGATAAAATCACAGGCTTCACAGAAGTTCCAGTATTTTCAGTGATACAGATACTATTCCATTTAAGAATTGATAATGTTTTCTTTTCATACCTAATGTCAGAAAGCAAGTGGTTCTGTACATTGTCCAATATCCAGCCTCATACAAGAATGGATTTTTGATATTTTTTGAAAATTATTTTATTGTTAATGTTTTTGAGTATTTTGCCTGCATGTATGTAAGTGCACCACATGTGTGCAATGCCCATAGAAGCCAGGAAAAGGCATCAGATTCCCTGTACCTGGAGGTATGGATGGTTGTTAGTCACCTTGTGGGTACTGGGAACTGACCTGGGTCCTCTGCAAGTGCAACCATTGATTTTAGCCACTAAGCCATCTCTCCAGCCCCTCTAATTTGAATAAAAAATACATTGATCAGTGTCACTCTACAGTACTCATTTCTCTCCACAGCTTTTGGAGACCAGCATCTGTGCTCTACTTCTGAGTTTGACTCTTGTGGACTGCCCCTTTGTAGTGAAAGGTCTTCTGGGAAGTGGAGGATGATCCTTGTCCTATCTGCTTCCAAAGCCAGATGAAGTGATGTGAAATCCAAACTTTAGGCAGACATACTTGAGAAGAGTCAATCGTCATTTCTGTCCTGTAGATCTGCTCATGATTTTGTGTTGCACACCATGAAAACCAAACCTGAAGAGATGTTGAGGATGAGATAAATGTTTGTCCCAAGGTATATCCAGCCTTAGTACTTCCAGATTTCCTGCGGCTCAGCAGGTATGTGAGAATATTTCAATAAAATATTGAAATAAAAAACAGGAACAATGGCTGCACCACACTAGAGAAGCTGAGAACACAATAGTTGCTCAGTCCACGTGGTTAGATGTCTCAGCAGTCCCAATCTGGTGCTGAAGGTCTGATGAATTTCTGGAGATCTTCTAGTCTTAAGTCTATATTGGAATCCAAAAGAAGTTGGTCACATCAAAAAGCCTAGCAGAAGTTTTTATACCAGTAGCCCACTATTCATTAAAACTTTAGGTAATTCCATATTAATCCTAGAAATTCCTTATTATTTATGGATTTATTTTGAAGTAATCCTATAGTCATTTCCTAAAGGTCCAATGTCCCTGTAAATTTCAGCTTTAATGAAGTTTGGCATATCTGGAAGGATTTTTCTTTCCATCAGTTTATAGGCAAAACACTTTCTACTGCCTCTAAGGATTGTCTTTCTTTTCAGTGAAGTACAGCAGTGGTTAAGAAATCAGAGTGCTAGAGCAACCCCATTTAATCCCAGTTCTTTATTTTAGACCTCAAGCTGACTCTTTTTTCAGTCCTTCAACATAAGAAAGGAAGCCTCCAGTGTGCCATACTGCTATGTCAAGTAAGTTGATAAGATGCAGTTACACAAATTGAGGCTCAGAGATCCCACATGACTCACCTAAGTTGCCTACATCATTTAAAATATAGCAAGAAGTGCAATCCCCAAAAGCGTAGAAATGTTTTTGAGATAAAAAACCTTCCCTTCAAACATTAGAGACATGCATGTAGACCCTGGATTCTGAGAGACTTAATTATTCAAGCTGTTGTCTCTTAGTCCAGTTACACAGTAACTCTGGCCTTTTTTATGTGCATGTATGTGATAATGATTAATTTATAAATATGCATATATGTAATGTTGTATATCCATTTACTTTGGTCCAGGGAAGTGAGAGAATAGGTTCTTATCTGTGACCTCTCTGGCCATGTTTACTTAGCTATGTTTACAGTACCACACATGAATTCCCTCCTATTGAGTGGGCCTTAAATTCAATTAGACAGTTGTAGCTAACCCTCAAGATAAAAGTATTACCAGTGCACCATTGGAGATAATTTGTTATCAGCCCCAACTGTTATTTTTTTTCCTTAGAAGATTAAAACCATCCCTCAATTTTATTGCCTGAAAGAATGTGTATGTTACATCTTATCTGCCACATTTTCTTTTTCATTCACTTCTGCTTTCTGCTAAGAAACCTGTGCTGGGTAGCTTTAGTGTCAACTTGACTCACCTGGGTTGAGGGAGCCTCAACTGGGGAATTGGCTCCATTAGACTGGCCTGTGGCCACATCCGTGGAGTATTGTCTTGATTGTCCAGTTGTGTGGGGAGGGCCCAGCCCACAATGAGTGGTGCCTCCCTGGGCAGGTTGTTGTGTACTGTATAAGAAGGCAGGCTGGGCATGTGCCAGGAGAGCAAGCCAGTGAACAGCATTCCTCCATGAACTGTGCTTCAGGTCTTGCCTCTAGGTTCCTGCCCTGAGTTCCTGCCTTGGGCTCCCTAAGTGATGAACTATGACCCAGGATATGTAAGGTGAATAAACCCTTTCCTCCCCAAGTTGGTGTCGGTCAGAGTGTTTTGTCACAGCAATGGAAAACAAACTAGAACAAAACCTTTTTATTTTTTTTTGACAATATGTCTATGGAAAATTGTTATCCATAAAAATGTATGTTAACCATACTGTATTGTGGTTTCATGGGTCGTATACCTAGTATTTCTTTTTTCTTTTCTAAGTTACTATAAAGGATACTGGAATGCTTTTGTCCATCAAAATTATATTTCACATTTCAAGTTACATAAAAGTAATCTGTACATTCCTTATATTCTATTTAATCTTGGATTTATCTTGAAAACATGGCAGGTCATTATATACTTAACACAACCGAGGTACATGCTTATTGAGCACAGTATTTTTAAAGGGAAACTGGAGAGTCATAGAAACATAAAGTTGGAAACCTGAAGAGAGGAATTCTAAAATACAATACATTACTTGTCCTCATACTTGAAAGAGACACTGACACTGAAATACCACTAACTCATCCAAAAGGCACTTGTGATGCATCTACTAATATATATCAGGCCTCAGCATACATATAAAACAGGGAGTACAACATTAATCTTCACCTTCTAATAGCTACTACTCTGTAGGCAAAATAGACAAATACTGATCTCTTTGAACTAGACTGAAACTTTGCTAGGAATCACTTAAAGAAGTCCTTAACCTGAACCCTTGGGAAAGTCACTTGGGAATTACCATGCTTCATCTCCTAGTTCACCTTAACACGATGATGGGGATCCTGGTTTTAAAACAAAGGCCATGATGGCTGGCCACTCCAGTATTTGAAGAGGAAGTATATTTCTCATCCACTCTAGAATCAAGAAAAGAAATCATTATACGTAATTTTTTTTGGTCTTTTTCAAGACGGGGTCTCTCTGTAGCCCCAGCTGTCCTGAAACTCACTCTGTAGACCAGGCTGGCCTTGAACTCACAAAGATCCACCTGCCTCTGCCTCCTGAGTGCTAGGATTAAAGGCGTGTGCCACCATGCCCGGCTCATTATACATATTTTTAAAAAGTCAAAAAGACCTTTGATTTAATGAATCATTTATCAATTTATATCAGCCACTCTAGTGGTAAAGACTTGTTCATGTTCTGTATATGTAAAGACAAGTTCATGTTCTGTATATGTAACCTAATTAATATAAGGATAGCTTTTGCATAATTAGTAGTATGTGCTGAAGATATTTTTTGGATTTTCATAAAGCAGTCTTATTTAAGCATTTGAAAATGAACAGAAAATCACACAAATCTCTCTCTCTTTCTTGCTCTGTCCCTGTTTCCCATCCTTCCTTTCTCTCCCCTAACAGAAAGGTGTAAAAGGAGAATGTGGTCCATACATCTCACAGTTTGAGTGGTATGGAAACAACTATTCACTTCATGTCTCTCAGAAGGAAAAACTAACTCTATTTGACAAGACAATGATCACAAATTGTAAACATTTCTGTTAGATATCTAGAGTTAGTTCAGACTAAAAGACAGTCTTGTTGTCAATAATAATAAAAAGTAATAAATCAAAAGTGGATGATCTAGTCAGCAGGAATTCAGAAGTTAAAAAAAAAAATAGTAAATGTGCTCACCTTATGCAACTGGGCTCTGAAAGAAAAGGTGACCATAGGAGAATGCCCTAGGCACATGGAGTTTCCTTGTTCTCCTATCTACTTCCTGGTGTGAGACAAGGTTTCCTTCCCACTACCTTGCTTCCTTCCTTTTCTGCCATCCCTCGGGAAGTCGTTCTTGGATAAGTAGTGCTATCATTTACTTTCTATTCTCCATCACTGATTTTCTTTGAGGAGTACTTCAGTTCTTGTCTTTAGATGCTGCTTTATGCAATTTTCCCAAGCTAGTCAAAAATGATTATTTGAAACTTGTGCTAGATAGAAGAACTCAGCTAAGCCCGCATCTTTGTAAAAATAGGACATGACATCCTCAAAGCAAGCTCTAAACAAGGTAAGTAGGAAGAGAGCCTCATTTTGGGCTGGCGGAACGTCATGTGCTAGGATACGTTCACTACAAAGTGTTTGGTACTGAAGGCAGTCTAGTCCCACAGACGATCTGAGTCTCAGTTCTTGTTTTCTAAAACAATTGAAATCTTCAAGAACAATTCTGATCAGCATTTACTTCTTACTTGACACGTGTTCAGCTCTCAGTATGTGTTGGTTCTTCCGTTTCTTAATGTCAAGGAAGAACTCAACATAGTGAACCAGTATGTAGGTATCAGTTAAAATATGCCTTCCTCTAAATAATTATAAAAGCAATATACACTTAGTTTTCCTTTTCAAATAACCATGGTTTTGAATGGTTTTAAGATGTTCATTTCTGAAATTGAAAGCAGTTCGTCTGAGAATTCCTCATTATTTTATGAAATATTAATGCATATGGGTTATTTGAAAGCACATAATAAAAATGCTCTCAGAGCTGTAAGCTACAGGAGTTTTAATTTTTTAAACATTTTGATCTGCATACATATGCACATACATATATATGTGCAGATGTATCTACTCATCTATCATCTATCTATCTATCATCTATCTGTCTGAATACACATGTGGTAGGGTGTTCTTGTGATGGTCAGAGGACAATTTGTGAGACTCAGTTCTGTCAGAAATCAAACTAAGGTTCTTAGGCATGGTGGCAAGCAGCTTTACCTGCTGAGTCATCTCACTGGCTCATCCACTTAGAATTTTAACCAGGTATGTTATCATAAGTCATTTCTGCCAGCTCCTTACGTTGTAACTCAGTGAATGCATCCTCTATAACCTATTTCCACAGTTACTGTAAAGCTTACCATATAATCCACTCACAGTTGCTACTTGACTGTTCCTTTTCTCTCCAATTTTTATTTGTCTGGAGAAAACAAAACAAAACAAAATGCTTCTGCCTACTAGAGAAGGTTTATGTGCAGATCATAGTAGATAAATGCTGTGGGTCAGTTAATCTCTGATTTGGGGAATAAGAAGTCTGCTAATGCTCAGGTGGGATCTTCTTATTGTTGCAGTACTGGGGAAACACAGACCCTTCTCACTAGGACACTTCTTGGCTATCCCTATTATTTTAATACTTGTTATTCATGCTCTCATGATTTTATTCATCTTATTAATTTCACATTCCATAGAAGCTTTATAGAAAACGACTTTTCAGGCCGAATTTCTGTATCAGGAGGCCAATAGGACTTTAGCAATCAACTTGCTCTGGCCATATTTTGGGAAAACATAGATAACCCTCAACATCAGGCCTTGCAAATTGAGGATCTATCGACAAACAGAGGGAGAAGACATGCCATTGAAGTTGAAAGGCTTTGTGGACATTCAAGTTTGTGTCAAACAAATATCATAAGCTAAATTCATGCTTTAACTTCTTATTGAAAATACTGAAGTAATTTAGGCCTAAGAATCATTCTGCTTATTGGGTACAGTTATTTTCATGTTTCCTACAGTTACTTCTTATTTATCAGGAGAAGGTAATCATGTCTCAGTTTTATATGAAATTTCAGAAAATGTCAAAGACATTTGTAAAGTGTGACTACAGCAGAACTGAAGTGCTAGGCAGTAAAATCTAGGCTTTTCTCCCCAATTAACTTGGCTAATTATGAATTAAATAGAATAACTCGCTTTCTTGCTCTTCAGGGGTTAACCAAATTTAAATATCCACTTGTAAATTCCCTTTGAGTAAACAGTCTACCATTAATATGAAAATAATTTCATTTACAGAGCTTACATTAATACCAAATCAGGCTTCTGAGCATGAATTCTGATCTACAATGATGGTAATATGTAGGAGGTCAGAATAAATACATTCTTACGCCTGAGTATGTGTGAAAGTTCCTTTTGTCCATTATTATTTTACAATAAAATTCTAATATGACTTTCATGTCACCTTTATTCACGTCATTTTATAAACTCCATTTTTCATTTTTTTGAGATTTTTCATGCATAAATCTCCCCCTCTCTCTCTAATTCACCCCATGAATCCCCACTCCATCTCTCTCTCAAATTTATGACCTTTTCTTTTAATTACTATTCTGATATACATATGTATATACAACTTACTGTGCCCAGTTACTGTTACTGGCCTGTGCATATGTTTAAAGCTGATCCCTTGGGATTAGATAACCTATCAGGAGCTTTTATCTACAGAGAACTGATTCTTTCTCCATCAGCATCTATTGTTGCCTGAAGCTCTTCATTTAAAAAGAGGACAATGACAAGTCACCCCCATGTACATTAGCAGGTAATCTCGTATATGTAGGTCCTCTTTACCCAAACATATTCTGGGGATTTCATGGGTGCAGCTTCTGTGTCACGACAAGAAGACACTATCTCCTATCTGGTGTCCTGGTCCTCTGGCTCTTACAATTTTACCCCCTTTCTATAAGGTTCTGTGAGCCTTGGGTGTAGGGAATGTGCTGTACATGCATATTTTGGGTCCAGACACTCCATACTCATTAATATTTACATTTTGACCGGGTGTGTATCTCTGTAATCATCTACACCAGTTGCCAAAGGAAGCTTCTTTGATGGAAGGTGAGAGATACACTTACATCTAAAAACTTGGAGTTAGTGGAGCTGTAGAGACTGCTCTGCAGTTAAGAGCATTTGCTGCTTTTGCAGAGGACCTGGCTTTGGTTCCCAGCACCCACCCAGAGGCTAACAAATTATAACTCCAGTTCCAGGGTATCTGAAGTCCCCTTCTGGCTGTGGTACTCTTATATACATGCAGGTAAAATATTCATATACATAAAAATAATATTATTTAATAAGAGAAATATGTGCATTTATCTGTCTAGGTATGGGCAACCTCACCCAGAACAATGTTTTACAATTCTATGAATTTACCTGCTAATTTTATGACTTCACTTTTATTTATGACTGAAAAGAAACAGATAGTGTAAACATACTACATGTTCCTTATCCACTTATCACTTAAAGAACCTTTAGGCTATTTTATTGTCTAGCTATTGTGAGAATAGTGGCAGAACAAGGCTGAGCAACATCTATAGAGTTGGCTATCAAGTCTTTCAGGGTTATGCCAAGGCAAAGTGGAGCTGGGCCATGGACATAGTAGACCTGTTTTTATGTGTTTGAGCTCTCTGCACACTGATCTCCATGGTGCCTACAGAATCAAAATGAGGGTTTGTCTTTCTTACATCTCCTCCATTATTGGTTGTCAGTTGTCCTAATCTCAGCCATTCTGACTGGGATAGATGAGATTCCAATGTAGTTTTATTTCGCATTTCTCTGTGATTGCTAAAGATGTTGAGCACTTTTAAAGATACTGCTTCGCCATTTTTATTTCTTCTTTTGACAATTCTCTGTTGACCTGATTCTTTGGTTTACATATATTCTGAATATTAATTTTCAATCAGATATATAGCTCCAAGATTCTTTCCTACTCTGTGAGTTTACTCTTCACTAGATGTTTTTTTTCCTTTGCTATACAGAAGCTTTAAAAAGCACTTTTGTTCTTCGAAAATTTATACATGTGCACTATGTATTTTGACCATATTTACCAAACACTCCTGCCTTTAACCCTTCCAGACCCACCACATTGCTTTTTTATAGACATGATTTATTATTCACTTTTCATTTATCTAAGGCAAAGTTCCTTTGGCACAATCAAGTAAAATTTGAAAGCTACCATCATTGGGAGTATCACAGACATTTTTACCTTTAACCACTTTTTATTCACCAGATGGCAAATTGGTTCTAATACAGATGTTTTAATTGTCTTGTTCTCTGTTTGTAAAAGCATGTACTGTGTATCATAAATGTTGGGGGACAGGTGAAAATCCTGAAACTGTACTGGAAATATTTTTATCTCTATTTGTTTCCTGCCCAAATAGAGATACTCTATACAAAAGATCAAATAATGGTCTAATCACTCCAGTTCATGAAAAAGATCATAGAAATGTTTACACCACAATCGTCCCTCCACACATTAGAGACATGCCTGTAAACCCTGGATTCTAAGAGACTTAATTATACAAGCTGTTTTCTCATAGTCCAGTTACGTAGTACCTCTGGCCTTTTTTATGCACATGAATGTGATAATGATCCCAGTTAATAAGGAATTGCAAAGATGATGTGGTATTACAGATGGCAAGTAGGCAGTCAAGCCCCTGGCAGCTAGTGTCACACAAATATAACCTGTTGCCCCTTATAATGAGAAATTCTTTTTTTTTTTTTTTTGGTCTTTTCGAGACAGGGTCTCCCTGTAGCCCCAGTTGTCCTGGAACTCACTCTGTAGACCAGACTGGCCTTGAACTCACAAAGATGCACCTTTCTCTGCCTCCCAAGTGCTAGGATTAAAGACGTGTGCCACATTCATCTTCTATCTTCAGTGTCTTGAGCTGTGCTATCTGGTACACCAGTTAATCGCTAAGTATCACTATTCAGTGATCTAAAATTGAACAAAAATCCAACACACTCTATATGCACAGAACATAGAATATCTCCAATGTTACAGAAATTTGTGTTAGTGTTGGTCTCAAATGATGTCTTTTGATAAGGAATACCTGTGCAATATAGATTTTTCTTAAATGTTTTTAAAACTGGAATTTTTGTTTCTCTTATTGCTTCTGTCCTATTTGCTAAGGATACTTTAATTAGTCCTAAACTCTCTAAACTTAGTTTTCATTTTTAATAAATACTGATTAACAAAAATGCCAACTTTTTGCGGTTATATTCAGAATGGTATATTTTGATCTACATAAAATGAATACAATACAGCCTACTCAACAGTAAACATTAGCCAATATTTATAGAAAACTGACATTTTAGACAAGTTTTCTATAAATAATTCCTACTTTACCCTTAGTCTGTGTTTAATAAGCTGTGCACTGTTTAATCCCTTAAGTATTTTAGTGCCCCCGCCCTCCTTGGTCTGTTCCCTAATGAACTGTATTTTCTTCCTTAAAGCATGTCAGGTGTTCTAAGGAGCTTGGAAAAGAGACTCCAAAGTGGCATCAACAGTCATGGTAGTGACAGCAGCCCTCTCAGAGGAAGTCAGAAGAAGCATTAAGCTTTCCACAGAACCCTCTTTGATCCTGCTGGTTTATAGAACAAAACAGACTTCTGTAGCTGTTAGCCTATTAGCACTCCCCAGGGAGAGAGATTGATCAGAACACTATATAGGAAAGCAAAGCACAGAGAACAGACTATCTCTTGAGGTTCGATGGATGATTTTCAAGCTGCCATTGATTTCTTCACCTTGGATGATGTCTGGAGTCCATATAAATTCAGCACAGAGCTCTCCAGTCTCTTGTTTATAGCTTCAGCTTTCAGGCTTTTCATTACAGAAAGCTCATTTTCTGTCTCTTGGCTACATTTAGCATTGAGATGATAAATAGCCCCTTTTGGTTTGGAGGAGGTTCTAGGATTATAAATTGTGATTTAAGTATGTATCTTATCTTCTCCTAAGCCCAAAGGAAAGAATAAGGATGATTTTTCTTATCTATTTACTCCTTTTTAATAAACATGCAAAATTCAATCATAGGCTATCTTGTATAGATTGCTTTTTAAGTATACCCTAGCTATGATGTCCTAAAGCAAATATATCACCAAGATGTAAAATGCTGGGCATGTTAGAGGTATGGGGTTTGGCCCCAGTGTTCTTATTTGGCTGCTTGGACCTGAAAATGCAAGAGATGTCTGCCAGGAAGCCACATAGAAGGGAAAGGGAAACAAATCCTTTCTTATCACAGACTGGACCAAGGCTGCGAATACTAGAACTGCTTGCTTGTATTAACATCCACAAAATCACAAATCACCCGTACCAGCTTGCTCCAGACCTGGTAGCCCATAGTTATGTTTGTACTATTAATGAATGATATTCGGATGCTTCCGAGTGAAAGGCCTAGGTGGACATGATCTTTCAGACACCTTTTCTGGTTTCAGTGTTTTTTATTCCTTAAGGACAGACAGGCTGCTGCACCCTTCTCTCCAGACCTGGAAACTGGTGATTACTAAATGTTAATGAATATATAGTGAATGATATGTTGACTTCAGGAATTCCTGCATGCATTAATTTACCTCCATTATTGACCTTTGACCGTTCTAATAACTCAGCAACCATTATGTTACATGTAAATATCTCTAGAATATTGAGTATGGAACTGATTTTCTTGAACATTATATTATTTATATGGTGTGTGCACCTTTATATACTTTGAGTATTATTTTCCCATTTATCAATGTGATGTATAGTGTGAAAAATGAAAATAACATTAAAATATTTTAAAAGAGAATTTGCACATTTTCTCCTTTCTCCCATTCACATGGGACTTTTGAGATGTCTTTCTCTCTCTCTGTTTTTGCCCTTGCTTTTCTTACATATGTCCATGCATACACACACATATATATACACAGAATGTGCACATATACTTCAAATGATATAAATATCTAAGTGATTAATGTGCCATGATTTATTTTAACCAGTCTTTCTTGGTGAGATCTTAGGCTTGCTCCAAATTTTTATCTCTTATAATTAATATATATTAATACATATTAGTTCAGTCCTGCACATAAAATTAAGCTCACAAAAGTAGTTCTTTGGAATTTTTAATATAAGGACACTTCTTTTCCTTTGAATTGGGTTATATGAAAAAAAAATCCAATTTTCTATGCTTAAAAACCATCCTGTCAGCATTAAAGATTTTAAATGCAATTGTTACAAGCAGAATTTAGTGCTAAAGCTATCCCAGGGGGAAGAATTCTTTTACAGTCTGTGAGATGTGCACTCTATTTACCCACATGGTTATTGCTGTCATTAAATTGAAGCTTCTACAGCTTGGTGTATGTTAAAAGTCTGAACTCTAACATATGAAATGTCTTTATGTTTCACTATGTCTGAATGACACCTATTTTTTCTTCCAGGTCTGGAAAATTACTGTAAGGCAGTAGCCACTGGTAAATAGTCACAGTTATTGTGCTGATATGCACGAATAGAGGTAGACTCAGAGACAGTGTACAGAAGCTTGGAATTCACCTTTCAGGGGTGATGTTAGGGGAGAAGAGGAAAAGGAAGGGGAAAAGACAACACTAATGGGGGGTGGCCTAGTTACGTCCTAGGGGTTTCACTCATTTTCCTTCTGTTAAGGCCTGCATTTATTCATCTATTTCAATCACAACTTTCACTCTTGAATTCACTCATTATTCTTCACTTCCCAACTCCTTATACTATTGAGGTTATCAAAGTATTTCGATCTCATCGGTAACCCATGTATTTATATCAGCTCGCATCTTTCCCAGATTTTTTATCTACGATAAATGATGCAAGACAGAAGAGACAAGAGAAGCACCGCGGTTTCCCAAAGAGAACTCACATTACTTTCTTTGTTTTTTTTCTTTATTTTTATTTATTTTTTCTTTTTTTCAGAGCTGAGGACCGAACCCAGAGCCTTGCGCTTGCTAGGCAAGTGCTCTGCCACTGAGCTAAATCCCCAACTTTCTTTGTTCTTTTCTAATAATGAGTGTCGTTTTTCCTTCATCCCAACCCCATGATCTCTCTCTCATTTCTATCCATTGATTGTCAGAGTTACATAACAAACTGAAAAAAGAACTCATGGGGAGGGGCATGTGCATAGCAGGTGAGCATGTGAGGACAGGTGGACAGTGTGAGGACAGGTGGACAGTGTGAGGACAGGTGGACAGTGTGACGGGTGGACAGTGTGAGGATAGGTGGACAGTGTGAGGACAGGTGGACAGTGTGAGGACAAGTGGACAGTGTGAGGAGTGGTGGACAGTGTGAGGAGAGGTGGACAGTGTGAGGAGAGGTGGACAGTGTGAGGACAGGTGGACAGTGTGAGGAGAGGTGGACAGTGTGAGGACGGGTGGACAGTGTGAGGATGGGTGGACAGTGTGAGGACGGGTGGGCAGTGTGAGAAGAGGTGGACAGTGTGAGGACAGGTGGACATGTGAGGAGAGGTGGACAGTGTGAGGATAGGTGGACAGTGTGAGGACAAGAGGTGGACAGTGTGAGGACAGGTAGACAGTGTGAGGACAGGTGGACAGTGTGACGACAGGTGGACAGTGTGACGACAGGTGGATGGTGTGAGGAGAGGTGGACAGTGTGAGGACAGGTAGACAGTGTGAGGAGAGGTGGACAGTGTGAGGACGGGTGGACAGCATCAGGACGGGTGGACAGTGTGAGGATGGGTGGACAGTGTGAGGACAGATGGACAGCGTTAGGACAGGTGGACAGCACGAGGAGAGGTGGACAGCGTGAGGAGAGGTGGACAGTGTGAGAAGGGGTGGTCAGTGTGAGCACAGGTGGACAGTGTGAGGAGGGGTGGACAGTGTAAGGATGGGTGGACAGTTTGAGATAAGGTGGACAGTGTGAGGAGGTGTGGACAGTGTGAGGTCAGGTGGACAGTGTGAGGAGGTGTGGACAGTGTGAGGTCAGGTGGACAGCATGAGGAGGTGTGGACAGTGTGAGGAGGGGTGGACAGCATGAGGAGGGGTGGAGAGTGTGAGGAGAGGTGGACAGTGTGAAGAGGGGTGGACAGCATGAGGAAGGGTGGCCAGTGTGAGGACAGGTGGCCAGTATGAGAAGGGGTGGACAGCATGAGGAGGAGTGGAGAGTGTGAGGAGAGGTGGACAGTGTGAAGAGGGGTGGACAGCAAGAGGAAGGGTGGTGAGTGTGAGGACAGGTGGACAGTGTGAGGAGGGGTGGACAGCATGAGGAGGGGTGGAGAGTGTGAGGAGAGGTGGACAGTGTGAAGAGGGGTGGACAGCGTGAGGACAGATGGCCAGTGTTTGTAGGAGACTGGCTGTGGGCAGTTAAGGTGCATGGGAATGTGAGCTGTGAAAGCCATAACCATAGCAACCAATAGTTCTCCAAGTGATGGTGTTGCTCTGAGCTCTGCCACTGATTCTTCTGAATGCTTTGCTGAACACTTGCCCCTCCTGCCCTGTCTCCTGCCCTGGTCTTTTGTTGGTTCTGATTGTACCTTCCCAGGCCTGGTTTCCATGATCTGAGCTCTGGGCCTTAGTATCCCCTTAGGTTGGGTCCTTTTCCACTCGTATCACTACTGTGGCTAACCATTCTCACCCTTAGGCTCTCTGACTCTCTCCTCTCTCTATCCTCCTCTCTCCTTTTTTTTTTTTTTTTAGTGTATTTTCCCCACTGGTTTATTTAGTATGAGTATTAGAGTACAGATCATGTGAATTGACTTTTATTGGAAGGAAGTGAGACGCAGTTCTTGGATAGCCTGTCACATGCAAGTAAGTGTAAATGATTTCTTCACTCAGGAGAGAATCTTCATTGTTTTCTCTGAACTTCGTTGGCTCTATCCAGAATGTTCCTTCAAATCCATTTGTCCTCATTGTCTGAGCTGACCTCTTGCCCACTTTTTTCATAATTACAGTTTTGATTCTCTATGGACGATTCATCAGTGGGCATTGTCTCTAGAACCTCAACTCCACAGTGTGCACATGGAGTCCAGAGCTCGGCAATTACACACAGCTCCAGCTGGCAGAATCAAAATGATGCTTAAACTCATCCTGTTAGTGATGATGAGAATTTTAGTGTCGATTACCCAAGTCCTAAGATGTAAACTATTTTTTCACTCCTCTTTTGGATGAGTTTATTCCTTAAGGAATATATTGAAAACATGGTCCTCCATGTGGAAGTGCTGAACTGATGGGACCCTCAAGATGTGGAGTCTCTGAAAAGATGCTCAAGGACGCTGCTCTGGAAAGCTGTTATGTAATACCAGTGAAACCCCTGTGACTTCAGAGCTACTCCTTGGCTTCTTGCCTTAGATTTGATCCCCAGCTGCTGTAGATGCTCCCACTATTGTGACGTCATCTTCACCTAGATCCTCATCAGAGCCAAGCTGATGCCACAGCCATTCCCCAGAAACTCCAAGACTGTGAGCTAATAAACCTGTTTCCCACAGTGTTGTTTGACCATAGACACTTTTTTGTTGTACAGAAAATGGTTAAGACAATCACCGTGATTACACTGCATCACAATTAATTAACAATTCGATAACATGATTAAGACTTCTGTTTTGGAATCACACAGGTACAGGTATGATCATATGATCTAGCATTTAAAAATCAATGGACTTTAAGAAAGTTTATGTGACTACTTTGACTTTCAGTTTTTCATCAACAAAATGGGAAAAAAATGATACCACCACCCTCATGGATTATTATGAACATTAAGTTCCAATAAGTAAAAATTTTTGTGCATTATTTACAGCCTTAAAAACTGCCAAATAGCTGGACATGCCTTTAATCCCAGCACTTGGGAGGCAGAGGCAGGTGGATCTCTCTGAGTTCAAGGCCAGCCTGGTCTACATATCGAGTTTCAGGACAACTGGGGCTACTGGGAGACCCTTTTTGAAAAAAAAAAAACAAAAACAAAACCCTGCCTAAAGAATTATCATTAACATCTTTATTTTAGTGGTGAAGGGAAATTCTGAGACACAATGCTTTGGGTTCCATTTTCTATGATGGAAGTTAAATTATTTCACTAAATATTATTTTCCCAGATCTACTTCTTTTCTGATGGATTGAGTAACATAAAAAGTAACATAAAAAATCAAAAGTTTCTCATCCAGAAAACTTAAGCCACTGTTCTTAGATCAATCCAACATTTATATTCCAGATACTGGGAGTTGGAATATCTGTAAGTATAGAATTTATTATTGCCACCTCGCAGTGCAAAATCCATCTGAAAGCGAGATGGCAAGCTGATAAGAATCATGTTTGGGAGAACCTAAGGGGTGCTGAACTAAAAGGAGGAACACATCCGTGCAATGAATTGTTAATGTTTACTTCAGGCACAGCATTTTCGTTCTGGCTCTCCTCCAAATAAACCTTCCTAATTCTGCCAAATTTCACATGCGTAAGTTTACACTTCGCGATTTGGCATTGAAATGCCTCTTGAGCAAGAATCTCCTATCCCTCCCCTTTCCTTCTTTATCTTTCCAAAAGAAATTTCCCCTTGTGCTCATTGACCTTAAAATGAAATGGTAGTAGCTAAATAATGCCCCCTAAGGTCTTTGCATGTGCACAGTGAAGAGAGGGCTTGCTACATACATCCACAGACCCAGTCGTAGGCACTTCTCCGTGGCCCTCAACCCACTCTCCCTGAATGTGCTGAGTCCAAACACCTGTGCTACAGAGGCACGTAGAGTAGAGCTATTTTAGAGGGGGTAATTCCCTGTGCTGTTACTTGATCCTGCTGTATTCAATACTTCTGCCCCAAATTACAGAATCTTGGAGTTGTACAGAGTTTTAGAGAGCAAGGTCAGCATTTCACAAAATTTTTCGTAATCCCAGAGGCAGTGTGAAAAAAAAAAAAAAAAAAAGATGGATTCTGCGGTCACACTTTGTTAAAATACCACGTGCATTCTGGGATTCTAAGAATCTTTGAAAGGGAAGGGGGGAGAGAGGGAGGCATTGAGACAGAGGAGGAAGGGAGGGAGAGAGGAAGGGAGGAGTAAAGGAAGGGAGGAAGGGAGAGACACAGGAGAGAGAAGAGAGGGGAAAGGGAGAGAATGATAATGAATAAGAGAATACAGACCATAATCGTGGAACACATTTCATTGTCCAGTGTTGACTGTATGACGTTCGTTATGATCTTTTGACTCCCAAACTTTATGTGGAGTATTTTAGGAGATACCCAGAGACCTCATCACTTCACCCTCCATGTAAACAGTGCCCCTATAAAACCCAAAAGTTTATCACTTTGATAAAAACGAGCTTTTGTGTGTATGCGAATTAGAAATAGATTGGGGATTGGAGAGATGGCTCGGCCATTAAGAGCACTTGCCACTCTTGCAGAGGACCTGGGCTCAGTTTCCTGGCAGGTAACCACGGCCCATGACTCCAGTTCCAGGGAAAGCAGAGTGTTCTTCTGACCTTCCTGGGCATTTTAGGACATGAGTGAACATACGCACATGCAGGCAATACACTCATACACAAAAATAAAATAATAAATAAAATATTAAAAAAGAAATAGCAGAACATGTTCCCCTGTCCTGCACTGCTGTCACTGGCATGAGGAAGCTCCTTCCCACGCTGTTCTCCCACTTCTACCCAAGGCCATGCACAGCCTTCTGGAGCTTGTGCTGTTCCCCGAAGTACCTGGGGAAGAGTCAGCTTTTGTGTTCACGGTGCTCAGCAAGTCCAATTTTCATGTCATGGACTTGTTAGAAAACTGTTTATTACTATATTGGGGTTTTCTAAAGGAATAGAACTAATAAAATGAATACATATTATGTAACATATATATACACACATATATATATATATATATATATATATTTATATACATGTTAAAAGGAGATTTATTTGATGGGCTTACTTGATATGATCCAGGAAGTATAACAATGGATAGGCCAAGAATCCCGTGGTCACTCAGTCCACAGCCTGGATGTCTCTGCTCTCCCAGTATGCTGCTGAAGGCCTAGAGGACTCCTGGAGAGCTGCTGGTCGTCATCTATGTTGGAAGACTGAAGAAGCTAGCTCTAAAATCAGCAAAGCAATGTCATAGGAAAGGACGGAAAAACTTGAAGTGACAGTGAAAATAAGCGGGCAAAAACAAAAACAAGCAAACAAAACCAACCCTCAAACGTTTCTTCTTCCATCTTCTTTTGTCTGGCCTGTCCAAAGAAGATGCTGCCACTTTCAGAATGAGTCTTCCACCGTTAGACAATCTGATCAGGAAAGCCCCTCACAAGAGTACCCAGGAGCTTGCTTTTTAGTTAATTCCAGATATACTCAAACTAATAATCCAAATTAGCCATCACAGTCACCTGCATCCACTTCATCTTATATGAACAGTGCTAGTAATTCACTAATAATGTCAGAATAGATTCATGATTTTCACCTTTCAAGTTTCCATTTTTTTACTAATGGTGACTAACATGATATTTTTCCTGATTTCATAGAGGCATGAGTGTGGAGAAATTAGTTGTGAGTTTTTATTTGAATGCAAGGAAGAGTTTTTACTGTGTATTCATATCTAGATATATCTACTGCATGGAGAGCAAACTAGTGCAGTGAAAATTAGGGGAAGTTAATGCTTTACATATCTGTTAAAAAAGACATCTATCATTAGAGTGAAATATGTCTGTTGAGTGACCCATAATGCCAGCTTGTGTTGTGGACAGCAAAATTAAATCCACAGGGGCTGGAGAGATAGCTCAGTGAATGAAAGCACTGGCTACTTTTGCAGAAGACCTGGGTTCAGTTCTCAGCACCCACATGGGGCTAGCAACCATCCATAACTCCAGTTACAAAAGGTCTGGCACTGTCTTCTGATCTCTGCAGGCACTGAAAACAAGGGTGCCCTTACATGTGTCCAGCAAATACACTAGTGATCATAAAATAAAATAAAGATATTTTTAAAAAGCAATAGCAGTATGTCTTACCTTCTGCCTGTTAGGTGTGATGACCCGGGCCAGCTCTCCCTATGACACACCCAAGCCTTCTTGTCACCTGCAGGTACCCAAGTCTGCTTTCTTCTGTAGGGAATTCCTCAATTCTTCCATCAACAGTCAGGGTAACTTTCAGTTGCTGGAAGAAGGGCAAGTATCCTACGTTATACATAGAAGCGCGTGCGCGCGTGCACACACACATACACACACACACACACACACACACACACATGGATTCTCAGTAAACTACAGAGAGAACCAATGTTCATGCCAACTGTGTTATGGGAAAACCACAGTAAAGCAAAGATGACCTGTTATGCTGAATAAATAGTTTCTTGACCCGACAATAGGAACAAATTAATTACTCCTAAGTAATGAAATTGAAGAAAGCAATTGCAAAATATCTCTACTCATGCTGCGCTCTTCTTAACCTTTTTAATTTACATTATTATTTATAAGAGTGAATTAGAAAAGAAATTGAGCAATTACCCTTTGCTCATTTCTGTGGTTTTTTTCCTGCTTATTTTCCTTCTGTCTCTCTCCCTCTCTTGGTTTGTGCTCTCCCAAGGCTTTTGCTTTCGCTGTCTTTCTGCATATCCGCCATGTCCTTTTGGGCCTTGTCCCCTTCTTTTCACGTGTTCTCCCTTCTTGCCGTGATTTTGTTTTCCTCTTATCTGGTGGTTCAAGCTTGCACTTCATGTCTCCATTCTTCTGCATTTTACTCTGAGCCCCGGTTGTGCAGGTTCCCCATACTGATGAAAGTAACTTCCAGATCATAGAACAAAGCTTTCCCCCTGTGCCTGCACAGGTTGTTTTTATTTTAGACTAAACCTATTGTAACTCACTATAGTTATGCTCCTGATGGCGGGAAGGGGTAACTGAGCCCTCCTCTGCAATTAGACTGACTCGTCTTAGCAACATTCTACAAACTGTAGTAAGATCACTATTTGACACTGGATCTCAGAATTCTCATAGTCATACCATGGAGATTCACTGTTTTGACCATTTCCCTGATGGCACAGAACAGAGATAAAATTCTTGGAGCTGTAGAACAATTGAAGTTGGTAACACAAACCAACAAGGCACAGTGTTATTCATCATTATATATATGAAAGGAGTCAACAAAGTATTGGGTTCCCTTAGCAATGTCCTTGATGAAGCAGGACAGCTTACCCTTTACCACTTGTCCTTGGGGGAAATATTAATAGTCTTTGTGATGGACTGGAAAGTATGTGTGAAGCACAATTACTATGAACTGAAGTAGGATGTTGTCATAGACAAAAAGTGCTTGTGTAATCTAGTTGCAAACTGGACTTACCACTTTTTTATTATTAAATTTTAATATAAAAGTGAGACTGATATTCATATGAAGGTTTACAGAAATTAAAATGTGGAAATGCAGAACCAAAGAAGGCAGTTATTGTGTTTCTGTTTAGCTATTTAACCTTGGAAGTAAAGTTCGAACTTTGAAAGTTTTTTTTTTTGTATTTTACTCTAAATTTCATATATTAACAATATTGAAAAGAACTTATGATGATTGTTGATGATATTAGCAAATGTAATTCTGGTATCCTATATCAGTTAATAATTTTTGAGACAGGGTTCCCCTGTCTAAAGGAGAAATTGGGTGGGCAGTATCTCAACCCCACAATCTCTAAGTAGGATATGGAGATGTTTTTTTGGAGCTAAACACTACAGACAGTTTTAAAATCGCAGAATTTTAGCTGACTTCTGTTGAAAGGGAAATTAAAGCACCATTTTTGTTCAAATCTGTGCCTGATGTGAATCTGTCAAGAGAACTTGAGATGTAATATTACCTGAGAGACCGCGTGGATTCTTTTTCATTTTTATCTTTTAGGAAGAGAGATCCATTATCCACTAGGATAGTGAAGCCACAGAACCTGTTCCAAAGCAATTAATTTAAAATTGATCACTATGACATGGCTCCTTAAGCTTGAGATGTTTCACACAATCTGGTGCTTAACGTTTCCATTACTGTGTGAAACCAAAATAACTATTAAATGATATAGGCCTAAGTTGATGAATAATAGTGATATCATTGTGCTTTATGTGATCATCCACTGTAACTTCTTACAACAAATTGGGCTCATTAGCTGTATGAATCTGTTCCATGTATGTGAGTGTGCCTGTGTGTATAGGGGAGACGGAGAAATGGAGGGAGGGAAGTGGAGACAGACATAACACCCAGAGAGAGAGAGAGAGAGAGAGAGAGAGAGAGAGAGAGAGAGTTGGCTTGGTATTGACAGAAAAACCTAAATATAAAAAAAACTATCAGAATGGCCAAATTTTGCAACCAAGAATAATAGCTGGTGAATTTATAAGTGTTCTGTTTGTAAACCTGCAAGCGTTACATGTAAATCTGCAGAATTACTTATGTTCCATAATTATGAAGCTGATTAATGAAATACTTAAATGTGTTCCGGTGCCATGTTATGGGTGTTTTTTCTTTTAATTTATCTTTTGGAAGGATATACAGATGCTTTGTAAAAAGAGAAGAGATGGTGGTGGTTCAGTGTTAGGCATTTTGTCCAGAATGCCTAAGGATCCAAGATTATTCTCTAGCACTGGAAAAAGAGACAGGGCGAGGAGGGGTAGGAGAAGAGAAGAGGAATATAAATGAAAATGAGAATATGCTTAAATTGTTTCATTTTTCTAAAACTTGCCATAAGTTGACATTTGATTCTTGTAAAAAAATCTTATATGTTATTACTAATATATAGATCATTTATTTCAAACTAAATGTTTGATGTGAGAGTGACAATTATTATTTCCTAATGTCTATAAAAGAATATATTATTTTATATTGAATAAATTGATTTACAAAATACAAATAATGAAATTCATTCAAACAATAGTGTCATTGGAGATCAATACTTTAGTCTGTATCATGAAATTGCTGATTGGAATATATATATAATTTTTTCAGAATTTATGCAAAAGCAGTTAGATACAAAATGATATGAGGAATTTGAGATGAAAACTATTAGGCAAAGCTAATTTTTTCCTATGTTCTCAAGAATGTTTTTTCATTTCATTTAGGAAATCTAGTGAAGATGGTTTCAAGATGTAGATTCCTTGAGTTTGAAGTAACCCAAATGGAGTTGAAGAATCTGTGTTGAAAGTGCTTCACGTTGTGGTAAGAAAAACAATTCTTAATATGTTGACCCTTGGAGAATGTAATGAGTATTGTGTACTGTACTGTGGTGTGTGTGTGTGTGTGTGTGTGTGTGTGTGTGTGTGTTATATGATGACTTTTATTTTTATGAATTGATAATGAAATTGATTTATGAATGGTATCAACACATAAGTTTAGGATTTTAATAAAAGTCTTCTTTATTTGGGTGAGGGAGATGGCTCAACCGTTCATTTGGACTGCTCTTGCAGTGGACATGAGCTCAATTCCCAGCACCCATGTCTTTTGGCTTACAATGATCTATAAACTGCTCTTCCAGGGGATCCAATACAACTTGCATTCACATATACATGATTATTTTATAGCTCTTCAAATGTATGGTGACATATTAAGGAACCCACATTTATGATAAATTTCCTACTTATTTTTTATTTAATTTTTGCCTGTGTTATCACAATATCCCAAACAGGTAGGTGTTGTTTGATCAGTAGCAGAGATATGAAAACAGCAATTTGAGGACACTAAAACCTTGCCTACTCTCTTGCTGCTAGTTAAAGGCAGAGATGACATCACTATAAGCTCTATGCTTCCAGCTGCTGTGCTGTCCTCAGCTTTAGTGATGGTGAGGAGCCAAATATGTGGATTCGACATACCTAGAAATTGTTTAAAAGTTATTTTATGTGTTTGAATACTTTCTCTACTTCCATACATAAGTGTACCATATACATGATTTAGAAATTGGAAACCTCTATGGCATAACTCTCACTCATCTTGGCTACCTAATTTTAAAAATGTAGTCTTCCTCTGTACAAATAATTAGTCATGGCTATTGACAGTGTTTAGTACTAATGCATGTGTAACCGGTACACAACCTTGAGCAAGTAACTTTAAAAGATCTCACTTCCTTTCAATAAACATATTTTCTATGAGGTATGGTCAAGAGTGCACTGAGTTATATGCAAAACACGATCATTCTGCTTGGTGTTCTATAGCTGTTCAATACTTAGAGGCCATATCAGTGACACTATGATGTAAAAATTATTACAATATATTTACCTATTTTATTGTAGTTTTATCAGTTAGAGTTTATGCTTAAAGAAATAATAAGAATTTTATAAATAAAAAAAGGGGGGCTGGAGAGATGGCTCAGCAGTTAAAAGCGCCAACTGCTCTTGCAGAGGACCCGGGTTTGATTCCCAGAACCCACATGGCAGCTGAGAACCGTCTTTAACTCCAGTTCCGGAGGAATCCAACACCTTCTGACCTCCGTGGCATTGCATGACACAGGTGCACCAACCTACATGCAGAGAGTACACTCATACACATAAAAATAACAAAGAAAGAAAGAACTTTATTATTATTGTATTGTTTATTGTTATTAAGGATTCTCCCCATTCAACATTTACCTAGACATTATTGTGCATCAATTTAGTGTTGCTGATCAATCCCTTGAAATATCAGTATACTTTAGGAACTTGTAATCTGTGGAGTACATATTCTTTTCTTCTTTGCACTCAACAGTAATGTTAGTTTTAGCTAATGTAGCTATCTTACCTAAAAATTTGAGAAGAATCTGCCTTAGAGATTGTAACTGGATAGCCACTGTATCCAGGTAAGTCTGATTTGCTTGGATTATTCAACACGGAACCCTCAGGAGTCTATAAAGTGTTCTCTCAAGGATGTCATGCTTATAGGCTCTTGCTTCAGTATTGGTAAAAATAAGTAACATTTCTATGGGAACAAATACCAGGCCTGCAACTGAATATTTCACTTTTCCTCATTCTTGGCTATTGACACAGAATTTTCTGCCTGGGGCACATACACACAGCACCCCACCCCATCTTAAAGGAAATTTAATAAATAATTACCCAGTTGCTATACTCTGGTAACTGATTTAACAGAGATTATATTTCCTTCTTTCTTTTTAACATTTTGTTTATTATTTTATGTGTATGAGTGATTTTCCATCATGTACATAAGTGCACCTTGTCATGTAATACCTGCCAAGGACACAAGAGGGTGTTGGATCCTCTGGTCCAGTTGGTCCTTCTGCTCCATCCACATTTTTCAGAAATAATATATAAACTCGTACTTTTTTCAAATCTTCTTGCTATTCTATTTAACTGTCTGAACTAAGTTTTACTTTCTGACCTCTTTCACAGTAACTTTTTTTACTGGAGATAATGAAGACATGTTTCTCACTCTGGTTTATACTTCCAAGGGCAGGTCATCCTGAGGAATAAAAACCTCAGGAGTGGTGTGTTTTGATACATGCCTCAGTGCTTAAGAGCACTGGGTGAACTCACAGAGGACCCAGGTTTGTTCCCAGCCCGCACAGGCATGCTCACTGTCTGTACTGCCAGTTCCAGAGGATCTGACACCTTGATCTCATTTCCACTGTCACTGCATACATAGCTCCACTTACATTTTTTCAGATAAACCTGTAATACACATAAAAAGAAAAAAAAATCTTTTCTCCAATTAGGATGATGTTGGCTGTGGGTTTGTTGTATATGGCTTTGATTATGTTGAGGAATGTTCCTTCCAGTCCAACTCCCTCTAGAACTTTAAACATGAATGTATGCTGGATTTCATCAAAGGCTTTTTCTTCATCAATTGAGATGATCGTGTGGTTTTTGTCTTTCAGTCCATTTATATGTTTTATGATATTTATTGATTTACGTATGTTGAAACATCCCTGCATCTCTGGTATGAATCTAACTTGCTCATGATGGATGTCCTTTTTGATGTGGGTCTGTATGAGGTTTGCAAGTATTTTGTTGATTATTTTTGTGTCTATGTTCATTAATAAGATGGGTCTATAGTTTTCTTTTTTTGGTTGTATCTTTGCCTGGTTTTGGTATTAGGGTAATGCTGCCTTCATAGAAGGAATTTGGGAGATTTTCCTCTGTTTGTATCCTGAACAGTTTGAGGACTGATGGTTGTAAAGTCCTCTTTAAATGCTTTAGAGAATTCTGCAATGAAACCATCTGGGCCCGGGCTTTTTTTTGTTTGAGAGGTTTTTTATTGCATTTTCAATTTCCTCAAATATTATGGGTCTGTTTAAGCTGTCAATCTCTTCTTGCTTAACCTTTTTCGGTTCCAAGGATTTCAAATATTCATCCATTTCTCTTAGGTTTTCAAATTTAATACAGTATAGGTTTTTGAAGTATTCCCCTATGATTCTCTGGATCTTTTCATTGTCTGTTGTGATGTTTCCCTTTTCATCACAAATTCTATTGATTTGGAGTTGTTCTTTTTTTTTTCTTTTGGCTTAACTGGCTAGATGTCTGTCTATCTTGTTTATCCTTTCAAAGAACCAACTTTTTGATTCACTGATTGTATTGTTTTATTTGTTTTTATTTCATTGAATTCTGCTGTGATTTTTGTTATTTCTTCCTGTCTATTGGGTTTGGGGTTCATTTATTGTTATTTCTCAAATGTTTTTAGCTGCAGTGTTAGATTGTTTGTTTGTGCTCTTTCTATTTTTTAATGTAGGCACTGAGGGCTATAAACTTCCTTCTAAGGACTGCTTTTAAAGTATCCCATATTTTTTTGTGTATTATATTGTCATTTTTGTTTAGTTTCAGGAATACTTTTATTTCTTTCTTTATTTCTTCCTTTACCCATTCATTATTCTGGAGTGTGTTGTTTAGTCTCCATGTGTTCTTGTAGATAGTAGGGCTTATTCTGGTGTTGATATTGAGCTTTATTGCACTGTGATCAGACAGAATGCATGAAATTATTTTAATCCTTTTGTATTTGTTGATATATTTTTCTGTGTCTCAGTATGTAGTCAATTTTAGAGACGGTTCCATGGCATGCTGAAAAGCAGGAACTTAGCATGGCTGCCCACTACTGCTACTCCTCTTCAATATAGTGCTTGAAACACTTGCTGGGGCAATAAGGCAAGAAAGGGAAATTAAACGAGTACTAATTGGAAAAGAGAAAGTCAAGCTATCTCTTTTTGCAAATGACAGGATAGTTTACCTGGTTTACAAGGTAAACTATCCACCCAAAACTCCCAGAAATGATTGTGAGTTTCAGTAAAGTGTCAGGTTATAAAACTAACTTAGAAAAATAAGTAGCCTTTCCTTACACCAACAACAGCAACAGAAGAAGGAATATAAGGAGACCTTCCCATTCATAGTAGCCTCAAAAACAATAAAATACTTAGGAACAAACATATCCAAAGAAACTTAAGATCTTTACAACAAAAAATTTAAACCCCTGAAGAAGGAGATTGAAGAAGACATCTGAAGATGGAAAGACCTCTTATGCTCATGGATTGGAAAAGTTAATATAGTAAAAATGACCATTCTACCCATATTAATATACAGATTCAATGCAATCCCAATTAAAATCCCTAAGAGTTTCTTCACAGACTTGGAAAAACAATCCTTAAGTTCATATGGAATCCTTAAATTCATATAATCATAAAAACATCCTGGTACTGGCACAAAAACAGAACCATAAACCAATGGAACAAAACTAAAGGTCCAAACTCGATCACATACAATTCAGCCACTTCATATTTGACAAAGGGGTCAAGAAGACACAATGGAGGAAAGACAGCATCTTCATCAAATGGTGTTGGCAAAACTGGATCACCACTTGTAGAAGAATAAACTTAAATCCCTACCTCTCACCCTGTACAAAAATCAACTCCAAATGTATCAAAGACCTCAACATGAAACCCAAAACTGTGAAGGTGATAGAAGACAGCATTGGCAGCAACCTACTGGATCACCACTTGTAGAAGAATTAACTTAAATCCCTACCTCTCACCCTGAACAAAAATCAACTCCAAATGTATCAAAGACCTCAACATGAAACCCAAAACTGTGAAGGTGATAGAAGACAACATTGGCAGCAACCTACAAGACATAAGCATAGGAAAAGACTTTCTAAATCAGACAGCAGCTGCCCAGGCAAAAAGGTCAACAGTTGACAACTCAGCTTCTGTACAGCAAAAGAAACAATCAGTGAAGGAAAGAGAATACCCACAGAGTGTGAGGAAATGTTCACTGTTGATGTATCTGACAAAGCATTAAATTCCAGAATATATAAACTACTCAAAATCAAAGAACTAAGAAAACAAATGACTCACTTAAAAGATGGAGTAAAGAGGTGTACAGAGACTTCACAAATGAGGAAGTAAAGAAGGTTGAGAAACATCTTAAAAAGTGTTCAACATTGTTAATAATTAAGGAAATGCAAATTGAAACCACTTTAAGATATCATCTCACTCCAATAAGACTGGCTAGGATCAAGAAAACAAATGATACCAAATGCTGGAGAGGTTGTGGGGAAAGTGGAACACTCATCCACTGCTGGTAGGAATGAAAACGCGTACAACCAATGTGGAAAGCAGTGTGGAGAACCCTTAAAAGACTCAAAATGAGCCTACCACCTGACCCAGTCATAACACTCCTGGGTATATACCCACAAGACTCATCCTACCAAAGAGATACATGCACAGCCATGTTTATTGCAGCTCTCTTCACAATAGCAAAGAGCTGGAACCAACCCAAATGCCCTTCAGCCAATGAGCAGATAGAAAAAATATGGTACATCTATACAATGGAGTTCTATGCAATGGTAAAGAAAGATGATGTTGGGGCTGGAGAGATGGCCTAGTGGTTAAGAGCGCCTACCGCTCTTACAGAGGACCCGGGTTTGATCCCCAGCACCCACATGGCAGCCGAGAACCATCTGAAACTCCAATTCCAGGAGAACTCCAGTTCCAGGGGAATCCGAGACCCTCATCTGACCTCAGCAGCATTGCACGACACGGGTGCACAAACTTGCATGCAGACAGTACATTCATACACATTACAGAAATAAATAAAAAAGGAAAGATGATGTCATAAACTTTGTAGGTAAATGGATGGAACTAGAAGATATTATGCTAAGTGAAGTTACACATTCCCAGAAAAACGAAGGACAAATTGTATCCCTCATTTGTGGATTCTAGCACCAAGTACCTATTTGTAAGGCAAACTGAGTAACATTGATGTTATATTTCTCTTTATCTAAGAGCAACTGTGCTCTTAGAATGTGAATCCTTCCATGGGCTCTAGAATTAACCTACTACTTATTTTCACATTATAATTTTGGTACAAAATTTGGGTGGAGGGTATGTTTGCATATTTTAGAGCAATATAAAATTAAAAGGGAAAAATGTGAATCCCGAAATATGATTTGGATATAACATACACTTTATTTTGAGATGACATGATTTTAATACATATGTGACATATAAATGCATATGTTGAAACATTATGGATTGGAGTGTACAACAACAACAAAAGAACTGGGACAGAGAACTGACTGAAGCAGTAGAGTTCTTCTGAAAAAATAATCCTCTGTTTTGAAAAACCGAAGAGGCTCAGAATGGGATACAGGACATGTATGGCAGACTGCATGAACTTGGGAGGGGCAGGAGACATGGGGGGGGGGAATGAGTCTGGATCGAACGAGAAGTGATGTAGGAAATGCACAATACTTCAATAAAATATTTTTTAAAAAGAAAAAAAAAAGGTCCTCAGAACTATACAAAAAGGATTCAGTAAGTGTGGTCCCCTAAGGTATAGTCCCAGGGGAAGTAAATATCGGAGGTTAGGAAGAAGTGCAGGGAGGATGCTTTATTTTCTTCATGTTGCAACATTATGCCAAAGTTCCCATCTCTATACACTTTTCTGCACCTTAATATTTTTCTCCATCAACCTTCACCTTGGAAGAGGGAAGATTCAAGTTTATATATCTCTAAGGTTTTAAGTAACTTATTTAAAGAATAAGATATAAAAAAATGAAAAGAATATTCTTTGGGATTACACCTATGTTCAAAATTCATTTTTAATGTCAACTTCAAAATTTATATACATGTATGCATAGTGTTTCAAAACCATTTAAAAGGAAAATATGTTAAATATCATCTACCCAGGTGTAATAAATATTCTGGATAGTTGCTGGGGGATGCAGGAGTACAACATGTTGTAAGACTCAGGTTTGGCTCATTCACGAGATTCTAATTTTGTTTTGTCTTTTTGACACAGGGTTTCCCTGTAGCTCTGGCTGTCCTGGAACTCACTCTGTAGACCAGGTTGGCCTTGAACTCACAAAGATCCGCCTGCTTCTGTCTCCTAAGTGCTAGAATTAAAGGCTTGTTCCACTGTGCCCAGCTTGAGATTCTATATTTTAAGGATTATTTTAGAGATTTTTTTAAAGCTTTGCCCTTTGCATAAGTCAAATAAAAATACTTCAGAGATAGACACCACCCCAAGTGTTTTTCAGTACTATTGTATAATACTAACTTTCATTACCAATTTGCTGAAGAAATAAATAAGCAATATATAAGCTACTAATATTATTTTTTTCAATACTAATGTATATGGAAACTTTGAGACCTTGTCTGTGAACTACAAGAATGACTGCTCATTATGATTTCACGAATGGTGCAGTAGTGGCACTTTTATCTTGTAGGTAATTGACAACTGCCTAGTTCTTCTCGGTAGGAAATAATTTATGACATATTATAAATCTAGCCAAATACCTGTGGCTGGAGAGGTTAATAGAACCTAGAGGAGAACCTATTGCTGCAATTTCCTTAAAATAAATTTATCCTAAAGTCACTAGTAAATGTAGCTCTTGTTCCTCATCAACAAAGACATTTTAGTGTTTTGTTGTTTTATTTTATTTATTATTTTGCTGTTACTATGCCAATATTACAATTATATGAACAGAAAAGCTAGAATCTTACATTTAGTTTGGAAGAGTGGACCCAGTCTCAGAAGACACTTGTTCCCCCAGATACCTGTGGAACGCTCTGTCTCCTGGAACTATGCTGAAGTAACTGTCTTGTTGAAATTCTGTCCTTGGAACTTCGTTCTCAGGGCAGCCTCCACCCAAGATATTACTCAATATGATTTCTCTAGCTTCAGTGGGGGAGTTCAAGCTTGACTCCATCCTAATCCTAACAGACCATTCGGCAGTATCAGCCCTGTTTCTCTACTATACCACTCATCCAAGTGAAGCTGGGTGCGCTGTCTTTCAACACCTGGTTATGTTAATTCTCAAACGTACCCATATTCATTCATTATCTTTTGTTAGTACCAAATTGAGGTTGCCAAGGAAATAAAATCATGTACCCAGGTCCTCACAAACAAGAGGACCTTGTTCTGCTGGGGTTAATTATAAGTCATTAGTCCAGATTATTTCCATTTTATGAAAGACATTCTTACATTTTTAGCAACTAGCCAAAACTGGTCGAAATGCAGAGATTAAGTGGATAAATCTCTGTGAGGAGCCCAATCCCAATGGATACACCAAAAATGTAAACTCTGCACCCAGTGGAAGACCGAGTGGAAAGATTGCAAGAGCTGGAGGCCCACAATGCATGATGCCAGATCACTGCCTCCCGACATGAAGGGAAGTTGTACCCATGAACTCCCATCCTCATGGTTGCCTAAAGAAGACCACACAATCACAACACCAGTTACACAGCTTGCGGAAGTGGATGCAGGAAATTTCACAAAGCTACACAGCTATAGGAAAATGTAATATGAAATTCCCCAATTAAAATTATAAATAAATACGTGAAGGCACTTTTATATCTTTTTTGAGAACATGAGACTGCTTTATTTGTCCCATGTAGAAGTATTTTTCGAGTGGCAAAGATGGCTCATTTATAGCATTATACAATTTATTCAAAAATGTTGCCAATATGAATGACAAGTCACACTTGTGACATTGTTGTTACATATTGTGCCAAGTTGTACTATAGCATGGTCAAGAATGGAATAAGGTATCACTTTTTTCTTCTACATTTTGGAGAATGACAAGAAAATTGCAACTGACCCAGAACTAAATATAGGTATCTAGATACTGATAAATGTTCCACTGTCCCAGAACGAAAAGAAGGATCATGTCCCTCCTCTCTCTGTGGTCCTAGTCAGAGTCCTCTCTTCTTTCTGCAGCTACTGGCTCATTCTAGGACTTTCAAGATAACTTTGTGAATGTAGTTCACACTGAATTCCATTCGTGGATTCAGCTTAGGTTCTTTCATTTAGATAACATTTTTCTTTCATTTTTTTTTATTTGAGAAGAGCTGTGGCGACTCGTCATGAAGAGATAAATACGAGTACCCCTTTTAAGCTGACATTACTCAACTTTCTTCTTTTCAGACATCTTTAAAGCAGAAAGTGCATAAATAAAATTAATTGCATGATTCTCTAGACACCTGTCAAAACCTTGACTTGTTCACTTCCTATAACTGGCATTGTAAATTCAAAGTAGGCTTTACACACAGCAGGGACACAGGCTGGATGAGCTCTGCCTGTTAAAGAGGGGCCATCAGTGGTAATGGGGGTTCTGTCAGCCATCCTTCATTGGAATGGGAAGCAATAGCCAGTCCTGGAACCCTAACACTCCACTCCTGTTCCCCATACACATGTGGTGGTTTCAGTTCCAGCAGTCTTAAAAATCTCTTAACATAAAACTAAAGTCATACTACTGTGCTAGTGAGTACTAGGTCCTGTAACACAAAAACCTCAAGAAGTATAAAAAGAGGAAGCATAGAAGAATTAAATTCTTCATCAATGTTTTTTTTT
>VZQC01013763.1:381577-461577 GCA_009823505.1 Rhizomys pruinosus
TATATATATATATATATATATATATAAATTTGAATTGAAATGTGATTCCTTCTTTCCTCATGAACATTAGTGATGTCTCTCATTCTCCCTCTAACTTTTATAAGCTAACCAAATTGTAAGTATTTCCTCACAGAGACAGAGTATGAAGTTGACGTCATTGATCAATCTTCTACTTGCTGATCCACTATATTTCAACTCTGTATCCTCAGCCTGACCTTGGAGTCTAACAAGTGGAAAAGCCATTTCATATTTTGCACTGCCCTATGTAAAACTATGTGACAACTTACAAAACAGGAAGCACTTGTTCAGAGAGCAATACAACGTTATTGTGTACAAGTCAAGATTACTGTTTGCTCTGTCCCTGCAATTCAAATCCATGTAATGGCAAGGAATAGCTCAGTAGCATACCAAATGGATGATACCTGCCCAGATGGAGGCAGAAATGCTCTTGGTGGTGTTGTAAAATAAGCCCCTAAACACTAGCGAGTCACCGAGATGTCTGCAGGGAAAAGAAAAAGAACTGCAAATTAATCTTGGCACGATTATTCACTCTTTATATTAGTGTCTCCACCATCTATAAATGCTGTTTAGGGTTTTAACATACTCAAAACTGCCATTTAACATGTGATGATGTCGTTACACATTTGAGAGTCAATTTACAAACTTACTGAAAAGGATCTGACATCCGTACAATAGAGCGTATATCTGGGGAGTTTACGGCAGTTTATTTGCCACTGTGAGTTTAATCTGAACCACCAAATATCGAATTTATCATGAAAAATGAATTTCCAGGAGATTTTCTTTCCTATGCAGCATTATTAAACAATCTGGGTTCTGCTAGAGAATGGAATGGCTCATGTGGAAAATATTTAATTGTGTGCAACCCTATGACAGGAGTGCTCTGAATCTAAAATAACATATAACGAAAGGCAGCATAGTGATATTGCCAAGAAATGTATTATCATAATTGACTGACTAATCCTTAAAGGGTTCTACATACCAAGAATCTATGTGAGAAACTAATGGGCTAGGGGTCTGTCCTAAATCTAAATTCTGAGGCCTAGTCTGTAAGAACTTAAAATATCTGCCTGCATTATTTTCCTCACTCCCCATCTTTCCTTCCTTATTTCTCAAGTGTGTTCTACAAATTCCTTCCATCATCCACTAGCATACCCAGATAATTCCTTTGCTTTGGTAGGAGCTTAACGGGACGTGGCATTCCTGCCAGTCATATCATTCATATTGTGACATTGCTTTGTTTTCTCTTTTCAAACTAATACCATGATGACAATTTCATTCTGGGACTAAGTGATGAAAATGAATCTTGAATGAACGAGTCATGTAGCTGGATTTTAAGAAACATTAACATATTTAATAAATATTTTCTGAGCCCTATTCTGTGCAAAGTGTGACCTTAAGAAGCATCGTAGCAATACATATTAGGATAAATAGAAACAATGAAGACCTACACAATCTTCTTTTAGCTTTTCAAGCAAAGCTCACAGGATGATTGGGGGTCTCAGTTAACTCCTAAAGTGTAAGTGGGCTTTGGCAGGCAAGGAAATGGCAGCTCTGAGCCATAAGAAGTAAGTGGAGATACTCTAAATGGCCTCAAAATTCAAATGATCTTGAATTGACAATAATGAACTTTAAATAGTGATCAGTTCAGAAAGGTGTTATAGAGAAGAAGTATAGGCTGGAGAGATGGCCTAGAGGTTAGACTCCAGTTCCAGGGGAATCCGAGACCCTCTTCTGACCTCCGTGGCATTGCACGACATGGGTGCACAAACTTGCATGCAGACAGTACATTCATACACATACAGAAATAAATAAAAATTAGTTTAAAAAAATTAGAGAAGTATATATTATCTATTTTTAAATTAGGTTATTCCAAGAAAGGGAGCCTTATATGTATTCCCTTCTTGGGAAACTGTCCCCCTGAGGACCTTTGTGTATCTCTGCTCAGGACAGAGATACTTGAGATGCTTCGGCCTAGGCTGGATACTTTTCATCTCTTCTGTTTTTAACATCTTCCATTTTGTTATCCTTCAGCATACTTTCAATTCTGGTAAGTAGTCAGGCATTTGAAAAAACAAAGCCAGAGAGAACTGAACTCTACTTGGTAAACTCTCCAAGTGAACTACCTCTCTGGGGTGGATGTCTTCTATGTCTCATGAGTATTACAGTATAGAGGACACATCTTACCTATGTTGGGCTAAAACTCAGGTAAAAAAAAAAAAGCAAACAATCTCAACCTGTCAGCCAACCTTGCAACAGTGTCCTCCTATTCTCTGTAGAACTCCATTTGTTATCTTACAGATAAACATGTATGCACACTACTGGCCTACTCATAAGCTACTTTAGTTTTCCAATCTTCTTTTGCTACCACCACTAGCTACTTTTAAAATCCAGTACGGCAGAGACTCATTTGAGTGGCTATGGACAGGGTCAGTTGCATTGCCTGGAACTCAGTGCTCACCAAGGCTATAAGTCTCCTCATCTGTAAGGAGAAAGAGTGAATGCTGTTGTACCAGAAGCACTCTCTAGTTTGAAAATTTGAGTGAGTCTACACCTCTGAAAAACAATGGGGATTCCAGAGCTCTGCTGGAAACTATGTCCCCACTACCACTAAGTACTTTTCCCTCTTCCTACACTGTTTGTCCATGGCCTGGGGAATACAAAATCAATAAATGTAAATTTTAAATTTCCCACCTACACTTGGTAGCAATGTACTCAGTATCTACTGAGCACAAGAACAGAAATTTCTAAAATGGTTTCCTAAGCAGTTGAATGACAGTATTATCCCAGCAGCTCATCATTTTATGACCTTCATGGATCATGGCTGCAGTCCAGAAAACTGGCTAGGAATGGTTCTCTATAGAGAAGTGAAATGCTGAAACACATTGCAAAGTCCATGCTCAAACTCAGGACTATGTAGATTTGTAAGGACTTCTCAATATTTTTTTCCTGCTGTGAATAAAAACTTGATTATTTTTACACTTACTGCTTTATTAAGAAATCATCCAATAAATCAATCAATTTTATAGTTTAAAGTAGAGAATTTATTTTTTGGAACAGGATACTAAAATGCATCCAATAGCTTCAAGACCGTTGGGTCAGTGATCCTGATTTTTAAAAGTTTAAAAAAAATCTGTGTTTAGCAAGATGGTTCCTAAGGCATGCTTATAAAAAACACAAAAAGTATAATTTAGTAACTGTGAACCAAAATAAATCCCAATTTCTCAAAATAGAGTAATTGGCGATTGGAATATGACAGTTAGGGACATACTGGGCAATCAACAGCAATGGTGTTTGCAAAGATAAAGGCACCATATAAGGTCAGCAGTTATATTTATGATATTATCCATTATTTTTAAATTTTTTTATTGAATTTTGATGACATTTAGATGCCCTTCCCCATCTGCTTCTCCCCCATCTGCTGCTGGCCTAATTCAACAGACTTCATCATATATATATATATATATATATATATATATATATCCCGTATGTTATATAGTGTCTGACTGTGTTCTCATGTGTTCCTCAGGATGGCTCCATCCACAGAAGCAGTTCAACCTACCAAGAGTCCATCTCTGTAAGAGACTGCCTCTCCTCCTCCCAGGAGCCAACAATTCCCCAGAGTTCCCTAGGTCCCATTGCTAGTTCTTACTTGCTTCTTTGTATCTATGCTGTGTCTGGTTTGAGCTTGCTAGGACTTGTCCATGAGTTTGTTTATATATATATATAATTTTTCTGCCTCCTCTTCCACAGTGATCTGTGAGCCTTGAGAGGTGGATTTCTGTGTTATTCACCAAATGATGCTTAAGGAAACTTGTCTGGTGAGCTTTGAAAGATGCATTTATCTTATATGTAGAGACTGCATTAAAAACATGTCACTTAAGGATAAGCTTCTCACAGACAATTATTTTCTGCGTTTGACCAGTTGTATAATGCTGTTAGTTTCCAACTGTTACAAAAAAGAAGCTTCTTTGATGAGTGATGAGAAGGAACACTTGTCTGTAATAAAAGGAAGCATAGCATATTTAGAACACAGTAAGAAGTTACAGTACTCTAAGGATTTTTTTTTTTTCTCTAGGATCTGTGACCTTTCCAGCTATGCATATTTGGCTATGTTTACAATACCATACATAATTCCCTCCCACTCAGTTGCCCTTAATTCCAAATAGACAGTTGTTGATTGCCCCCATGTTTTATCATGCCACTATTTCACCAATAGTGATAGTTTCTAGGCCAGTCATTGTCAACTAGGCTTTACTAGTTAACTAGGTCCTGGGTAGGACCATTGACTCGTTTTCACCCTTGGACGCTTGCATAATATCCTCTGATACAATCAGAGCTTCCAGGTTACTGCCCTGAGTTGCTACCTTGAGCTCCTTCAGTGATAACTGTGACCTGAGAGATGAAAGATGAATAAACCCTTTCCTCTCCATGTTGGTATTGCTCAGAATGTTTTGTCACAGCAATTGAAGGCAAACTAGAACAGGCTGGTTTGTTGGACATGAATTCTTTCAGCTTTTTGTATTATGGAAGATACATTTAATTTTCTTTCCCTTTTGGTGATGACAATCTTGCTAGGTAAAGTATTCTGCCTGGGCATCTACTATCATCTCAAACTTGGAATACTTTGCTCCAGGCTCTTCTGACTTTTTTGTTCAAGTTGAAAAGTCAGCTATAATTCGGGTAGGTTTTCTTTTATATGTAACTTGTTTTTGTCTTGCAGCTTTCAGTATTCTTTCTACAGAAGTACATTTGGTGTTTTTACTATTATATGCTATGGGGAGTTTTTGTTCTTGTCCTGTCTACTTGGTGTTCTATGTGCTTCTTGTATATATTGCAACTAGCTAACCAGAGATGTGAGCCCTAGAGACCAGCAACTGGGACTGTTTCCAAATCAGGGGCATGGTGACTGGAAGGGCAGGATCTATATGTCTCCTAGCTTGTCAGAGGTCTCTGGCAGCTTCAACAGGAAGGCACAAAGGCCCAAAGAGGGCTTATGTGAACAGGATGGGCAAGGAAAATGTCAGCTCTGGAGTAGCAGGTCTGGGGGTGGTCCCAAAGCAGGAGGCTGAGTAGGGCAGGATTGGGCAGTTCACCCCAGCTACTTAAGTCCTGTCCAGCAGCCTCTGTACAGAGGAGCAAAGGTCCATGGAGATCCAAGGAACAGGATGGGTAGTCCGACCCAGCACATATTTAACTTTATTATGATTGGCAGTACATACTTAAATAAAACCTGATAACATTTTTAAAAATAATGTTTCTCTCCTGTATTTTCTAAGTACTTTTATATTGTGTTTATGATTCAATAAAAATAGGTCTATACATTACATTAAATTAGTAGTTAATAGAATATAAATAAGCTAATTATTTAATTAATTAAGAGGAACTGTATGTATTTGGAAAAAAATAATGGGAGCTGAATTGTATTTACCATATCTTGGAAAAATGCCTCCAGCATTCTATGCTTTCAAAATTATTTAATCTTTTTGTAGGAACCTGATTATCAGTGATAGCATAAAATATTGAATTAATAAAGCAAACATAAAGTAATAAGTAATCCAGGGTAGGCTCCTGTAACTTTTGTAATTTTTTTTGAATTTTTACTTAATTTTTAAAACATTTGTATTATCCCCACCTCCACTTTAATAAATACTCTTCATGTCCTGCATCATTATTTGAATTTGTCTTTTATCTAAAGTCCTATTGAGTTTAATCTGTTTCAAAAATGCTCCTGGGAGTGGAGTGGATCTATACCTGAGAATATACTCAACCTGGCAGGTGACATACCAATTAGGAGAACCGACTCTCTGTCTCCAAGTAGCTTTCAATTGCCAATCAATCCTCAGCTAGAGCTGGGCTGTCATGTTGTTCCCAACTCTTCCACATATTGCATGTTGTTGTCTGGCTGGGGTTTGCGTCAGGTCGGTGGGCAGTCTAAGTCTGCAGGTTAATGACCCGTGGTACCACACAGCAAGTTTTGCCGCTTGTGTTTCATCTAATACGTTCGAGGTCGTCGCAATCGTCGGTTTTCCGTCTCTCAACAATGACCACTGAGCCTTGGGAGGAGAAGAAACACATATTTGGGGCTGAGCATTGTACACGCTCTGATCAGCTGTGAGTGTTCGTGAGAATTGCAGCTGTGCAAGAAGGTGCGGCTTCTGGAGAGAGCACTAATTGTACAGTAAGAAAATTATTCACTAGGAGGTCAGATGATACTATGATGATCCCAGACAGCAAATATAGATATATAAGATATAGTATAGATTAAATATAGAGTATATATATAAGACACCAGTGAAGTATCCAAGGGAACAAAGTACGGTTTACATTAATAGAAAGTTGTATTCAAATTATAGTGGGGCTCAGGAAGTTCAGAATTAGGACTCGACATGAAAGCTGTTAGCCTCAAGGATAATAAGAGCTTAGTTAAGACAATGGTTAATTCCTGGAACAAAGTAGTTGTATAAAACATACTTGCTAATGCATTTGTCGAGAAGAGAGAAGGGAATATCGGGCAAGAGTACAGGCTTGTCCCAGGTGCCTCCCTAGATTCCAGCTCTCCCAGGAGATGGCCCTTAAGCAGATGACTCAAATTTAGGGTGTGTACATTTCCAAATCTATGAAATGTGGATGATTAAGCTTGTTTGTTCCCTTAAGATAAGGTCAGTTAACATATATAAGTGCCAAAAATTATTGTTCGACATTGGGAAAACGTACAAGAGGTACTAGCTCTTACTATTCAATAGAGAGAGATAAGGGTAAGAACAGGTATTATTTAACAAGTATATTGCCACAAACCACAGTCTTCTTTCCGATTTCTGCATACGTTATCTTACATAATCGTTGAGTCATCTTGAAGGAAATGGTGGGTTGTTGATTTGTTTTTTTTGTATTAAAAGTTCAGAATCAGAATGAGAGAATCGATATCTACCCAGTACACTGAAGCACCTGTCTCAATTATTTAAATTCTTCTCATTCCTCTTCCTTGTTGTTAGATAGGTTCGTCACTTAAGAAGTAGATATTATGTGGATTACTGGGTTTATTTTGCCATATTTTCTAACCTGTTTCATGAGACATGCTAAAGTTCATTGGGAGCATCGCTGATCTTGAGTCTTTACCTGATTTGTATTCAAGTGTACATTAATAACACTAGAAACACAGATTAAAATATAAAATAAGGACTTTTTTTTTTTTTTTTTTTTTATTTTTTGGTCTTTTGAGAAGGGACAGGGTCTCCTTAGCCCCGGCGGTCCCCTGGAAACGCACGCGGTAGAAACAGGCCCTGGCCTTGAACTCAACAAAGAGCGGCCGGCCTCTGCCTCCCAAGTGCTAGGATTAAAAGCGTGCACACCACGCCTGGCATTTAATTATTTCTGTATATGTATCAAGGTACTGTCTGCATGTAGATTGTTGCACCCGGGTCGTGCAATGGCACGTAGGTTCGAAGAGGGTCTCAGATCCCCTTGAACTGGAGTTCATCCTGGAATTGGAGTTTTCAGACGGTTTTCGCCGCCGTGGGTGCTGGGGAATCGAACCCGGGTCCGCTGTAAAGAGCGGTCGGCACGCTTAACCGCTAGCCATCTTTCCATGTTTCTTAATGGCAGCTAGAATACATACAGTCAACCTTCACCAATTGGTTTAAATACTTGTAAGATTTCCAAGCACTGTTTTAGAACTTGTCCTTTATTTAGATAATCAATGTCTGACATGGTGTTTATTACTGTTAAAGATGAACCTGAAGTGTAAATTGCTCCTTCAAGAGACTTGAACCCACTTAGAAAGATAAATAATAATAAAAGTAGACAAAAATACATATAAGCAGTAATTTGTGCTTCATGCTTCTAGAAGAAAAAAGAGGTGCTAGAGAAAGAATGTCTCTGTGGTTGGAACGTTGTCTAGTTTTGATAAGCAGTGAGGACAGAGTTCAGTGGAGGGTGACTTAAACCAGTCATGTGAAGGTGAACAGAGAGTAAGAGAAGGAGGTTTGTCTGCTGTTTGTGTAATTAGAAAAAAGAGAAAAAAACAGAAAAATACAGTTCCCCTAAAAGCTATATTTTGGCTGAATTTGGAGAAGGTGAATTAAACTTCTCAGACATTTGTTTAATAGATCATAAAGAGAAATATATTATATATATATAGATAAGAGATATATATGTGTGTGTGTGTGTGTGTGTGTGTGTGTGTGTGTGTATAATGCATATAGATGTCAGCTGCACTAAAAGGCAAGCCCTTATTCTGGTATTCTAACATTCAAACAGACTCTCCACGTCACTGTGGCTGGGTAAAGAATTCCAGTGTTAACCTTTTTGATTACAAGATTTATTCCATTCTGTTTTACGGTAGAATCTATGTCACATCAACATACATGTAGATTGATTAAGGAGTGACCTTTTACTATAGACATTGTTCTAAAGCCCACGTTTAGAACAATTGTGGTTCGATACCCAAGCAAAACCTCAGTATTAACTCTGATATGTGAACCAATAGTCTTTGATGGCTACCTGGTTTGAAAGAACTTTACCATTTCATTGCCCTTTTTGGTTCTTCATGCCTACTTAGAAGTAAGACCACGTCATTAGCTAATTTCTCTGTACACAAGGTCTCTATTTGGTGTAAGTACATGGCTTAGAAATGAGAATTGTTTTGTGGGTTTTAGCTATGTATAAATGGACAAGCCATCTGAGCTTCTGTGGATGAGAAGAATTGTCTCTAGTAAGTTTAGGATTTCTCAACCCCAATCCCTCCATGACTAGAAGAATCTACAAAAATCTAAGAAACCTTCAATATAATTTAAAAAAAAAAAAAAGAAAGAAAAAAGAGAGAGTACTATTGTTTGGCCTGTCTTCAATTCTTCCTGGCAAGTGGATCTACTCTGTGGCTGCCACCGCTTTTGGCACTCCTCAAACACATGAGACAAAGCTTTGTAACCTTCCAATATGGACTAAGGACTCATGTCCCTCCCAGAATCCTCCAAACCTTCAATGCCAGTTGGGGACTACTGAGATACCCAGCTTGTGTACTAAAGAGCTAAGGGGATGTCAGCCTCATCAGAATATAGACTGCCTGCCATTCTCTACCTGGGCTGTATCATGGAGGCCAGTGCAGGGGGATCAAGACAGGAGGCATGCTTACTGGACTTCATTTGGGGGACTATGGGAGGGAAAGACCCCAATGCGGAGCAAAAGTGCAGGTTTGATGGTTGTTTGGGATTGCCGAGGAAGAACCTTTGAGCACTTCCTTAAGGAAAACATGACATCTTTTAGGGAAAAAAAATCCTCCAATTCAAGTGATATGTACATANGGAAAGGGAAGTGACTCTAGATTTTATTGAAAAATGATGTTTGACTTATGGAAAGAGTTTAATAACAGTAAACAATAAAAAAATGTCAAAAAGAACTTATTATGGGAAAAAGGTGGTACACATCTTTAATCCCACAACTCAAGAAGCAGAGGCAGGTGGATTTCTCTGCGATGGAGACCAGAGTGGTCTATATAGTGATTTCCAGGACAGCTAGGGCTATGGGGAGACCCTGTCTCAAAAAAAAAGTTCAAAATCATCCAAGGGAAGAAACACAAAGGACAGCGTCTGCAAACGTTCTAAAGGCGAAGCCTCCACTGGCCTCTCCTAGGGAACACTTGGTCCTCACTAGTGTTTCTTTAGCAGTTGCTTATCACAGTATGCATGCAGACAAAGACACTCACTCCACCTCCAGTGCATGGACATGGATGACTACCCACAGGGCTGACCATTAGCATCTGGTTCCTCTTAAGGTCAAGTGAATGTTAGATGGCCCAGATCTCCCATTATAATTCACATTGTTAAATTATTTCCCGGTCCAAAGCTCCAAAGACACAAAAACAGCTTTACAAGGAACAGCGCTCCAAGCATGTAGAGAACCTCTTAGAGCCAAGATCAAAGGCAAAACCTTTTTGGTTAATTTCTTTAATTATCTATTTTAATTGACAGTTGTATATATTTCTTGCTATAGTATAATGTTTTAATATGGTTTTACTGTAAATTGATTTAGTTAAGCTTATTAGTAAATACTTCTTTTCATAGTCTTTTTCTAGTTGCTAGAACATTTAAAATCATTTTTTGGCAATTTTGACATATACAGGACATAATTCGACTGAAAGTAGTGGGATAACCTGGGGTTTTCTAGATGAATGGAATCCAAAAGATGGAAAGGATGGCTGTTCTTAATAGACAAACCAAATGTGAAATCAAATTTCTAAAAGACATAAAAATGTTATATTACACAGCTATGTTAAATTGTTAACTGATTAAACAACTATGTATGGACAACCATGATAGTCCCTTACAGGATTCCTTATTCTATAGCTCTATCCCAAAACTTTATATACTTAAAAAAATTTTATACAGTTGAGCTATAAGAATTTTTTTTCTATTTCTAAAAATATATTTCAGTATCCCTATAAGAATTTTAAACATAATTCATAACCTTGATAAAAACAAGCACAGCTTTACTTGTAGGAATAGGCATTCTCTTCCAAGACTAGGATATTCAGTTTAGATACTCTTAACTGATAGAATTGTCTGACACTGCAAAGTAAATCATTTATTTTTCCTTTTCTGACAGACAGAACTCTTATCTGGGCAGATCAGATAGCTTATGTAAAGGCTGGAGGTGAGGCAAAGTTGACAAAGAAGAAGATGACAGTTGGAAAGGGCAAGAATGGCCCCCTGGTTGGCAGGGTCAGATCGTAAAAGGATTTGCTGTGGTACTTAGATTATTTTCAGTGTGCAGGGTGGCTCCTCTGGAGGGCTTTACCATTTGACCTGATATGATTCATTTCACATTGAAAATAACCAATCTGGGTATTGCATGCTTCCTGTGAAGCATTTTCTAGGCTAAGCATGACCGTTTGCATCTGTGGATGCCTACCCACCTCTTGCATCCTTCTTATCGGTTTTCCTTTTTAGAGACAGTGTCTCACTTTATCCCCCAATCTGGCTTCTAACTCACTGTGTAGCACAAGCTATCCTCACATACTTGACAGTCCTCCTGCCTTAGCCTCTTGGGTGCTGGATTTTAGGTGAGAGCCATAGTGCCTCACTCTTTTATTTTTTTATTTATTTATTTATTTATTTTTGCCTTTTCAAGACAGGGTCTCCCTGTGGCCCCAGCTGTCCTGGAACTCGCTCTGTAGACCAGGCTGGCCTTGAACTCACAAAGATCCGCCTTCCTCTGCCTCCCGAGTGCTAGGATTAAAGGCGTGCGCCACCACGCCCGGCTCGTGCCTCACTCTTTATTGGCTGTCTAGAACTCCATCATTTCACCTTGCCAGACAAAAGATTTATTTATTCCTCTCTATTTTAAAATATTAGTCGGTCACTTACTCTCTAATTCTTGGCCCATTTCAGAGAGTAGTTCTGAGGCTTCCTTGACTCTATACTGAGGTGGGTTTTTTTGTTTTATTTTTTGTTTTTTTTTTTTTNGCACAAAGGCCCAAAGAGGGCTTATGTGAACAGGATGGGCAAGGAAAATGTCAGCTCTGGAGTAGCAGGTCTGGGGGTGGTCCCAAAGCAGGAGGCTGAGTAGGGCAGGATTGGGCAGTTCACCCCAGCTACTTAAGTCCTGTCCAGCAGCCTCTGTACAGAGGAGCAAAGGTCCATGGAGATCCAAGGAACAGGATGGGTAGTCCGACCCAGCACATATTTAACTTTATTATGATTGGCAGTACATACTTAAATAAAACCTGATAAGAGTTTTTAAAAATAATGTTTCTCTCCTGTATTTTCTAAGTACTGTTTAATATTGGGTTTTTATGATTCATAAAAATAGGTCTATACTTACTAAATTAGTAGTTTATAGAATATAAATAAGCGAATTATTTAATTAATTAAGAGGAACTGTATGTATTTGGAAAAAAATAATGGGAGCTGAATTGTATTTACCATATCTTGGAAAAATGCCTCCAGCATTCTATGCTTTCAAAATTATTCATCTTTTTTTGGGTAGGAACCCTTGATTATCAGTGAATAGCAATAAAATATTGAATTAATAAAGCAAACATAAAGTAATAAGTAATCCAGGGTAGGCTCCTGTAACTTTTGTAATTTTTTGAAGTTTACGTTAATTTTTAAAACATTGTATTATCCCCAACCTCCACTTAATAAATACCTTCATGTCCTCATCATTATATGGGAAGGTAGCGTGTGAGCGTAAGGCCTAGTGAGGTTAAGCTGTTGTCAAATGCTCCGGGGAGGGAGTGGATTGAGAACCCGAGAAGAGACTCAAACCTGGCAGGTGACAGCCCAATAGGAAGACCCGACGCTCGTCTCCAAGTAGCTTGCAATTGCCAATCAAGCCGCAGCTAGAGCGTGGGCTGTCATGTTGTTCCAACGCTTCCACAGATTGGCATTGTTGTCTGGCTGGGGTTTGCGCAGGTCGGGTGGGCAGGCGTAAGTCTGCAGGTTAATGACCCGTGGTAGCCACAACAGGCAGAGTTGGCCGTGTGTTCATCGAATACGGCGAGGTCGCGCAATCGGTCGGTTTTCCGGGTCTCTTCAACAATGACCACTGAGCCTTGGTAGGAGAAGAAACACATATTTGGGGCTGAGCATTGTACACGCTCTGATCAGCTGTGAGTGTCGGGTGAGTATTGCAGCTCGGCAAGAAGGGTGCGGGCTGAGAGAGCACTAATTGCAGTATAAAAAGTATTCACTAGGAGGTCAGATGAATACTAGATATCCCAGACAAGGCAAATAGAGATATATAAGATATAGATAGATATAAATATAGAGATAGATATAAGCACCAGTGAAGTATCCAAGGGAACAAAGTAACGGTTACCATTAAGAGAAAGGTTGCAAATTATAGTGGGGGGCTCAGGAAGGCAGAGTAGGACTCGAATGAAGAGCTGTGAGCCTCAAGGAGAAGAAGAGATGAGGTAAGACAATGGTTTAATGCCGGAACAAAGTAGGTGTAGTAAAACATACGGGCTAAGGGCATTGGGTCGAGAAGAGAGAAGGGAAGATCGGCAAGAGTACAGGCGTGTCCCAGGTGCCTCCCTAGATTCCAGCTCTCCCAGGAGATGGCCCTTAAGCAGATGACTCAAATTTAGGGTGTGTACATTTCCAAATCTATGAAATGTGGACGATTAAGCTTGTTTGTTCCCTTAAGATAAGGTCAGTTAACATATATAAGTGCCAAAAATTATTGTTCGACATTGGGAAAATGTACAAGAGGTACTAGCTCTTACTATTCAATAGAGGAGATAAGGGTAAGAACAGGTATTATTTAACAAGTATATTGCCACAAACCACAGTCTTCTTTCCGATTTCTGCATACGTTATCTTACATAATCTTTGAGTCATCTTGAAGGATAATGGTGGGTTTTTTTTTTTTTTTGTATTACAGTTCAGAAATCAGAATGAGAGAATCGATATCTACCCAGTACACTGAAGCACCTGTCTCAATTATTTAAATTCTTCTCATTCCTCTTCCTTGTTGTTAGATAGGTTCGTCACTTAAGAAGTAGATATTATGTGGATTACTGGGTTTATTTTGCCATATTTTCTAACCTGTTTCATGAGACATGCTAAAGTTCATTGGGAGCATCGCTGATCTTGAGTCTTTACCTGATTTGTATTCAAGTGTACATTAATAACACTAGAAACACAGATTAAAATATAAAATAAGGACTTTTTTTTTTTTTTTTTTTTTATTTTTTGGTCTTTTGAGAAGGGACAGGGTCTCCTTAGCCCCGGCGGTCCCCTGGAAACGCACGCGGTAGAAACAGGCCCTGGCCTTGAACTCAACAAAGAGCGGCCGGCCTCTGCCTCCCAAGTGCTAGGATTAAAAGCGTGCACACCACGCCTGGCATTTAATTATTTCTGTATATGTATCAAGGTACTGTCTGCATGTAGATTGTTGCACCCGGGTCGTGCAATGGCACGTAGGTTCGAAGAGGGTCTCAGATCCCCTTGAACTGGAGTTCATCCTGGAATTGGAGTTTTCAGACGGTTTTCGCCGCCGTGGGTGCTGGGGAATCGAACCCGGGTCCGCTGTAAAGAGCGGTCGGCACGCTTAACCGCTAGGCCATCTTTCCATGTTTCTTAATGGCAGCTAGAATACATACAGTCAACCTTCACCAATTGGTTTAAATACTTGTAAGATTTCCAAGCACTGTTTTAGAACTTGTCCTTTATTTAGATAATCAATGTCTGACATGGTGTTTATTACTGTTAAAGATGAACCTGAAGTGTAAATTGCTCCTTCAAGAGACTTGAACCCACTTAGAAAGATAAATAATAATAAAAGTAGACAAAAATACATATAAGCAGTAATTTGTGCTTCATGCTTCTAGAAGAAAAAAGAGGTGCTAGAGAAAGAATGTCTCTGTGGTTGGAACGTTGTCTAGTTTTGATAAGCAGTGAGGACAGAGTTCAGTGGAGGGTGACTTAAACCAGTCATGTGAAGGTGAACAGAGAGTAAGAGAAGGAGGTTTGTCTGCTGTTTGTGTAATTAGAAGAAAGAGAAAAAAAACAGAAAAATACAGTTCCCCTAAAAGCTATATTTTGGCTGAATTTGGAGAAGGTGAATTAAACTTCTCAGACATTTGTTTAATAGATCATAAAGAGAAATATATTATATATATATAGATAAGAGATATATATTGTGTGTGTGTGTGTGTGGTGTGTGGTGGTGTGTGTATAATGCCTTATAGATGTCAGCTGCACTAAAAGGCAAGCCCTTATTCTGGTATTCTAACATTCAAACAGACTCTCCACGTCACTGTGGCTGGGTAAAGAATTCCAGTGTTAACCTTTTTGATTACAAGATTTATTCCATTCTGTTTTACGGTAGAATCTATGTCACATCAACATACATGTAGATTGATTAAGGAGTGACCTTTTACTATAGACATTGTTCTAAAGCCCACGTTTAGAACAATTGTGGTTCGATACCCAAGCAAAAAAAAGCAAACCTCATAATTAACACTGATATTGTGAACCAATAGTCCCCTTGATGGCTACCTGGTTGAAGAACTTTAACATTTCAGTGCCCGTTTGTTCTTCATGCCTACTTAAAGTAAACCACTCATTAGCTAATTGCGCTGTACCAAGGTTCTCAGATTTGGTTGATAACACTGGCTCAGAAATGAGAATTTGTTGTTTGTGGGTTTTAGCTATGTATAAATGGACAAGCCATCTGAGCTTCTGTGGATGAGAAGAATTGTCTCTAGTAAGTTTAGGATTTCTCAACCCCAATCCCTCCATGACTAGAAGAATCTACAAAAATCTAAGAAACCTTCAATATAATGAAAAAAAAAAAAAAAGAAAGAAAAAAGAAGAGTAATATTGTTTGGCATGTCTTACAATTCTTTCCGGGCAAGTGCATCTACTCGTGGCTGCCACCGATTTTGGCACTCCTCTAAGACATGAGACAAAGCTTTGTAACCTTCCAATAAGGACTGAAGGCTCCAGTCCCCCTCCCAGAATCCTCCAAAACTTCAATCCAGATGGGGACTACTGAGATAACCCAGCTTGGTTGTACTAAACAGCTAAGGGGAATGTCAGCCTCATCAGATATAGACTGCCTGCCAGTCGCTACCTGGGCTTATCATGGAGGCCAGTGCAGGGGGATCGGGACAGGACATGTGCTTATTGGATTTCATTTGGGGGACTATGGTAGGGAAAGACCCCAAATTGGCGGAGCAAAAGGGCAAGGTTTGATGGGTGTTTGGGATTGCCGAGGAAGAACCTTTGAGCACTTCCTTAAGGAAAAACATGACATCTTTTAGGGAAAAAAATCCTCCAAGTCAAAGTGAATATTACATATATTATATATAGAATATATATATAATAAAGATATTATATATATATAAACTATGTGTATATAGATATATATAGAAATATGTTATATATTGTACATATACTGTAGCAATGCAATTTGGAGAGAACAACATGAATAAAAAACACCTGGAAAGACTCAGAAAAAGATTCAGGATATGTATGGCAGAGTGCAGGGACTCACGTTGGGTGTGGGGCATGGAAAGGGAGGGACTCTAGATTTTATTAAAAATAATAAAATAATAAAGGAAAAAAGTTTTAATGCTTAGTTCAATAACAATAAAAAAAATTCAAAAAGAACTAATTATGGGAAAAAGGTGGTACACATCTTTAAATCCCAGCACTCCAAGAAGCAGAGGCAGGTGGATTTCTCTGCATGGAGACCAGAGGTGGTCTGATATAGTGGATTTTCCACAGGACAGCTAGGGCTATGGGGAGACCCTGTCCCCAAAAAAAAGTTCAAAATCATCCAAGGGAAGAAACACAAAGGACAGCGTCTGCAAACGTTCTAAAGGCGAAGCCTCCACTGGCCTCTCCTAGGGACCACTTGGTCCTCACTAGTCTTTCTTTAGCAGTTGCTTATCACAGTATGCATGCAGACAAAGACACTCACTCCACCTCCAGTGCATGGACATGGATGACTACCCACAGGGCTGACCATTAGCATCTGGTTCCTCTTAAGGTCAAGTGAATGTTAGATGGCCCAGATCTCCCATTATAATTCACATTGTTAAATTATTTCCCGGTCCAAAGCTCCAAAGACACAAAAACAGCTTTACAAGGAACAGCGCTCCAAGCATGTAGAGAACCTCTTAGAGCCAAGATCAAAGGCAAAACTTTTTGTTAATTTCTTTATTATCTATTTTATTGACAGTTGTATATATTTTCTTGCTGTATTATAATGTTTTAATATGGTTTTACTGTAAATTGATTTAGTTAAGATTATTAGTAAATACTTCTTTTCATAGTCTTTTTCTAGTTGCTAGAACATTTAAAATCATTTTTTGGCAATTTTGACATATACAGGACATAATTCGACTGAAAGTAGTGGGATAACCTGGGGTTTTCTAGATGAATGGAATCCAAAAGATGGAAAGGATGGCTGTTCTTAATAGACAAACCAAATGTGAAATCAAATTTCTAAAAGACATAAAAATGTTATTATATTACACAGCTATGTTAAATTGTTAACTGATTAAACAACTATGTATGGACAACCATGATAGTCCCTTACAGGATTCCTTATTCTATAGCTCTATCCCAACTTTAAGTATACTTAAAAAAATTTTATACAGTTGAGCTATAAGAATTTTTTTTTTTCTAATGTTCTGAAAAATATAGTGCAGTATCCCTATAAGAATTTTAAACATAATTCATAACCTTGATAAAAACAAGCACAGCTTTACTTGTAGGAATAGGCTTCCTTCCAGACTAGATTTACCCCCCCCCCCCCCCCCCAGTTTTAGGATAATCTTAACTGATAGAATTGGGTCTGACACTAGCAAAGTAAATCATTTATGTTTCCTTTTCTTACAGACAGAACTCTTATCTGGGCAGATCAGATAGCTTATGTAAAGGCTGGAGGTGAGGCAAAGTTGACAAAGAAGAAGATGACAGTTGGAAAGGGCAAGAATGGCCCCCTGGTTGGCAGGGTCAGATCGTAAAAGGATTTGCTGTGGTACTTAGATTATTTTCAGTGTGCAGGGTGGCTCCTCTGGAGGGCTTTACCATTTGACCTGATATGATTCATTTCACATTGAAAATAACCAATCTGGGTATTGCATGCTTCCTGTGAAGCATTTTCTAGGCTAAGCATGACCGTTTGCATCTGTGGATGCCTACCCACCTCTTGCATCCTTCTTATCAGTTTTCCTTTTTAGAGACAGTGTCTCACTTTAATTGATCCCCCCAATCTGGCTTCTAACTCACTGTGTAGTACAAGCTATCCTCACATACTTGACAGTCCTCCTGCCTTAGCCTCTTGGGTGCGGGATTTAGGTAGAGCCATAGTGCCGTCACTCTTTTTTTTTGTTTTTTGCCTTTTCAAGACAGGTCTCCCTGTGTCCCCAGCGGTTCATGGAACTCGCTCCGTAGACCAGGCTGGCCTGGAACCACAGAGATCCGACTTACCCTCTCCTCCGAGTGCTAGGATTAAAAGGCGTGCGCCACCACGCCCGGCTCATGCCTCACTCTTTATTGGCTGTCTAGAACTCCATCATTTCACCTTGCCAGACAAAAGATTTATTTATTCCTCTCTATTTTAAAATATTAGTCGGTCACTTACTCTCTAATTCTTGGCCCATTTCAGAGAGTAGTTCTGAGGCTTCCTTGACTCTATACTGAGGTGGGTTTTTTTGTTTTATTTTTTTGTTTTTTTTTTTTTTTTGGTTTTGTTTTTTTTTTTTGGTACTTTTTTGAGACAGGGTCTCCGTTTAAATCCCTCCCAGCTAGCCTTGAGTTCGCTCTGTAGACCAGGGTGCCTGGAACTCACAGAGATACCTGCATCCAGTGCCAAGATTAAAGGCTTGCACCACCATACCTGGCATATTTTTTTTCTGTACACTGAAGTTTTCAACTGGACAGAAATTTTCCCATGGGCACCTCTGTGTTTAGTAATTGCCAGTTGATAGTGGTTGATAGGAAGCTTCTTTCTTTTTCAGTATGCATTCAGTTGTCCCTGGAGTAGTTTCTTCCTGTCCTGATATATGCCAAGCAATTCATTTCTCGTTTTGATCCAGGATTCATTCTTGTAACATGCCAAACCAAGTCCCTGACAGATGTCTCTCTTTTTTAGATGCTAAGCAAAGTATTTTTGGCTAATCAGCTTTTAGTGGACCATGGGGGCTAAAGATAGTTTGGGTATTTTTTTATGTTTTTTTTATAAAAGTCTCTGAACACAAATTTGTTCTGTGAGAGAATTCAGATTAGTAATCAAGATAGTAACGATGCTCTGAAAGTGAACCAGCCATCACAAGCCTGGCTTAAAGCTACTAGTGAGCTGTGGAAATGCACAGGAACTGCCTGATCACACAGTCCAACCAGGTCTCCAGGAGCTTTGCTAGGAACAGAGCTAAGCTAGGAACAGAGCTAAGCTAGTAACTGGATGCTGTTGCCCTTATCTGCACATCTATCCTAGAGAAGAAAGGACGGGGTATGAGAGCAACACAGTTGGCAGATGCCCAGCCACACAACCAGCAGGTAGTTACCCTTTAAAATAAATCAGGATATATGCCAGGTGTGACTATTTTCTTAAAGAATGTGACTTTGGATCAACACATTTAATTCATGGAATTTAAAGAGGCTGCCATGTGTATTTTTCTGTATTGGTTTCTGTTGTTGCTACAACATACCATCACAGTTTCTTTGGCTTAAAGGAATGTATAATTATTGTCTTATACTTCTGAAATAAAAATCAGGTTTCTTGAGCTAAAATCAAAGTGTGACAGGGCTAAGGTTTCTCAAGCGCCTTTAGGGGAGACTCCGCCTCTTCTCTTCTCAGTTTCTTGTAGTGCCTCCCTAGGCTCTCAGCTCAAAGCCAGTCAGGCAGTCTGCCCTTGGGCTGCAGTCCTTACACTGCTGCTTTTGTGGCAAAGGAAATCTCCTTTTCTCTTCTTTTTATACATATCTTCCTAATTACACTAAAGATGCACTTGGATAGGACAGAACATTCTCTCTGTTTTCAGATCCTGAACTCAAATGCATCTGCAAAGTCTTTTGCCAAATAATGTAAGAGTCACACTTTATAATGATGCATGCACATTCAGATGCCTTTGACAGCCATTGTCTAGCAAATGTAACCTTCAATAACCAAGACTTTTGGCTTTACCTATGACATAAGCTAATGACACAAACAGAAAAATATAGACTAATTTTACGGAGTTTATGAACACACACCAATAAATTTCCTTCTTCCATCCATTTGCATATATATTCAGTTTTGATCCCACCTAGTATTTTAGACCCTGTAATTACCTTGGAAATAAGTAACAGAAAAATCACTTTATTTAGCTATGATTTACAATAAGGTTATTCAACACCTTTATCATAAGTAACTAACACTTTTTTGTGATAGTGGGCATCTCCTGAGTGGAAAATACTTTTTACTTTCTTGAAGAATTCACTGTATCTTGCCACCTAAATATATAGATGTAAGTTTATCTCATTCATAAAGTAAATTTAAACCTTTTCACATAATCTAGACCTGTTCAAGTTTACTAATCACCATAGAAACTGTTTGTTGTATCTGTTATGATTATTCCTGTTACAAGTGAAAGAATGTGGTTTACGAAAGACCATAGGGTTATATGTATTCATATCACTGAAGTGTGGGACTGGCTTGATATTAAATGTCAAAATTGCAAACAGATGGACTATTCACACTTGGCAATTATTAGATATTGAGAGATAATTATTAACAGAAATATGTGGATGAGCATGGAAAGTATATAAGGAAATGAAAAGAAACTGCAATAGTCCAGGGCCTGTATGCAAAGAAATCTTACTAAGCCTAAAGCCTAGGAAAGAGAAGAGATCAATACTAGGATGCTGGAGACTGCCTTGTATGGAGGAAATCACCTTGTAAGACTAAAGACTTAGCCCAGAGTGGTGGAGCATACTTTTAATCTTAGCACGTGGGAGGCAGAGGCAGGTGGATCTTTGTGAGTTCAAGGCCAGCCTGGTCTACAGAGTTAGTTCCAGGGCCAGCTGGGGCTACAGGGAGACCCTGTCTCAAAAAGACCCCCCGCCCCAAAAAAAGACTAGAGACTTTAGTTGAGCTTCACAGCAAGCAAGTTTTAGCACCTCAGGGAGAGAGACAAGATAACTAAATATTCCTGCTTGGTTTCTTGTTTTTCTCACAAATGTTTTTAGCCACTGGGTTGAAACTAATCTAAACTGAGGCGTAAGGACGTTCCTTGATACAGTGCTGGCTGATCCAGCTCCTCAGTCCAGATGCTGAGACAGAAGGAAGGGTTGGGTGCAAGTTTGTGAGGATGACCTATCATACCAGGTGAGATGCACATGACCTTCACATCTAAGGGTCAGTTTCCTTGTCCTTGCAGCTCTTCTTTCTTGGCTCAGGTTTTTCTCTTTCTGATAGAATCTTCCTATTCTCTAAAGATAGCTGCAAAATTGTGTCACAATTCTTCATGACAGAAAAATAGTACATGTCTTCCTTTAAATAAGAAATTTGAGAAGGGTTGAAGATCTGGCTTAATTGTTAAGAGCACTTACTAGTCTTGCAACAGAGTATGGAAGTGTTTGGATCCCAACCCAACGTCAGGCTGTCAGGCTTTTCACAAACATCTGATACTCTCTTCTGGCTTCCTGAAGTCCATGGTTACCTGGTCTCATGTGCACACAAACACACACACACACACACACACACACACACACACACACACACAGTCTTAAAAGAGCCAGGCATATGAATCATTTCTGCAAAACATCCACAATCAGAAACCACTTCCTGGACACAATGCTGAAAGTGTGTGCGTGTGTGTGTGTGTGTGTGTGTGTGTGTGTGTGTGTGTGTGTTTATAAAGAAGACCAATGATTCAGATGCTTTAATGTTTCATTAATATTTAATTTCTATTTTCTAAATACCTTCTCTGGTTCTCTGTGTAAAACATCTTTCAGTAGAAATATTTCAGGTGATCTTTTGCAGATGTGTACATTTTTATAAAAAGAAGCTCAAACTATAAAAGAGAATGTTATCAGTCACATATTATGTTGGCACATATATTTGATTGTTTCTCTCCTAATAAAAATGAGATCCTGGAAGAATAACATGGATCCATGACAAAAGATGTGGACATCTTTGGAGATGAATATGAAAGAAAGAAGAAAAATACTTCCCTGATTAAAAGCAGAAATTGAAGATTATTAATAGCAATTTATGAGCTTAGATGCCTATTAAATATTTTGTTATACTAGCCTCTGTAAATGTGCAATCATATTACAGTATCAAATTCTTATTGATTGCAGGCTTTATTAGGTACTTTCGATAAAAAATATTCTGGCCTTGGGGCTGGAGAGATGGCCTAGCAGTTAAGAGTGCCGACCTCTCTTACAGAGGACCTGAGTTCGATCCCTAGCACCGAAATGGCAGCCGAGAACCGTCTGAAACTCCAATTCCAGGAGAACTCCAGTTCCAGGGGAATCCAACACCCTCTTCTGACATCCATGGCATTGCACGACACGGGTGCACAAACTTGCATGCAGGCAGTACATTCATACACATACAGAAATAAATAAAATTAATTTAAAAATTTAAAAAAATATTCTGGCTTTAAAGGTAGTTGCTTGTAGCTCAGCCTGTGTAGGACTGGCTTAAAATGACTTGCTCTGAATTATATAATTCTGAATATGTTTTAAAAGTATCATTTAAAATATGAAAAGATATATTTACAGTAGATTATTTGTCACAATAACTTCAAATATATAAAAACAGGAAATTAAAAATTGAAAATTGAGATCTAGTTAATAAATTAGACCATTCTAATTTGATCTAATATTTTGTTAGTCACATATAAAATATGAAAATATGCTCTGATTTAAAGCAAACGTGGAAAACCCTAAAAATGTTGTAGTGTAGTGTAATTACACATATACAAAATACATGCATTGGAAGAGAAGACTAAGGGATATGACTTTGCAGTGCTAGCTAGCAAAGGCTGATTTATGTAACAGGGCTTTGAGTGTTTATTTTTCTTTTACGTCCTAGTTATAGAATTACTTATAATAACCTTATACCTCCCCTATAAAGAAAACATATATCTAGAATACACAAATCCACCAAAAGGCTATCATTATATTCTCTTATAGTCATTTGCAGTAAAGTAGTACATAAAATACTTACTATGACTCTTTCAGCCTTGTGTCCAGGAAGTGGTTTCTGATTGTGGATGTTTTGCAGAAATGATTCATATGCCTGGCTCTTTTAAGACTAACTGTAGAGCTTTGCTCGCTACTGATCCAGGACTTTATCATAAAGAAGCATTACTCATTCACTGAAATGGAACAGCAAATCGCATGACGTGTTATATACTGGGCTTCTTGGAAAATAGGTCAGTGGAAAGACAGGCTATAATTATGGTCCCTGGGTGTGGATATGGGCTTACTAACTACTGAGCCAGAAAGCATAGTAAATGGTAAGAAATGTGCCCCATAATGGTCATCATCATCATCATCATCATCATCATCATCATCCAGATTCACAGATGAACCCTCAAGCATGAGTGTACAATAGGTTAAATGGGAGCAAACTCATTAGGCATGCCAGCCTCATTGCTAATGGGAAATATTTCAGCCAATGCAGTTGCATGTTTGGCCAGGCACTGTGCCTCAGATATTTTGAGCTACAGGAAGATAAGTACACTCTAGTTGTCTGAGGAAAATATAAGGTAAGCAGTGGGTAGATGTCTCAATTGAAGTATTAGTTATGTACAGGTTGGATCTGAAGTCGCTAGAGTTGAACCTCGAGGAATGCATGGTACCCACTGGGCTGTTCTACATGGAGACTTTAAGCTTATTTTCTTCTCAACTTGGTTTCATAGCAGACTCTTCTGAATTTGCGAAACTCAGTTATGTGACTGTTATTCAACTTCTTTGTCATAGCTTGTGCTGTTGTTTAGGTGCTGGCTTTTTGTTTGTTTTGACTTATCTAAACAGGGTGCTGGGGGAATCTCAAAGGCATGAAGGGGGCAGGGCAAAGCTAAGGCTGGAGTGCTTCTCTACACATTAAGTGTGTCAGCCTAATGTTCCTGTTTCATATCTATTTTGGTCTAACCTTCAAAATGATGTCTAAAACTATGGACTTTGTATAATTGTATACATATGTACATATAGCCTCATACATATTTATTTCCTGTTTTATTTGCTCTTAATAGAGTTGTCATAAAATTTTTTTTTATCCATTTCTTATTTGCTTTTGATACATGGTCAGTTAATGATTGGAAAATATTTAAAGACTAGTTATCTCAGGATCTTCTAGACGGCAGGAATAGAAATGAATTATAAGATTTCTTCAGGACTCTCAAGAAGTACTGACTAAGCAACAGCTTCCATTTTCAAGGAAACACTACATAGATTGGGCTGATCCATTATTGATAACATGCTCTATGATAGAGATGATATTGCTGCAGGTAACTGAGTCTTGCCTTTAGTACATGAATCACCATTAAATAGCAAACTTCTTTTAAATATCACAGCAGTTGTACCATACAAACGTTATTTCTTTAGCTAAAAGATTCAAAAACTAAAATCTCCTTCCTAGATTATCCTCCATATGCAACGTAGATTTTTAAAGTTTTTTTTTTGGGGGGGGAGGGTTGCTTTGTTTTTAAATGGATTTGCTATAGTTGGCCATTATATTCCAAAGCAAAATATCTAATGCTATAAACACAGACTTTTCAAGAGTTGATTTTTATGCAAATTGCTAGAAAATATCAAGAGAGGAAGAATTCCAATCTCAACAGAAGAAGCAGGGTTATTTAGCAGAGAATAAACCTGAGAGGCTGCCTCCTTGCCGCTGAGGATCTGAAGGAGGAGCAGCCTCTCATACCAACTTGCTTTCATATTCTCTTCCAATTGAGGAGATGGAAGGTCTAGTGGTTGAAGTGGTGTCAAACCAGGGTCAGGAAGCAGTTGCAGGGGGAGTTATGCCATGCTGGACAGGACTCCTACATTAACCTTCACCCCACCACTCAGGGGCCATTGTCGAAGAAGGGGCAGAAAGATTGTAAGGGATGGAGTTGATCCATGAACATAAAGGAGGGAAATTGGCAGCAGGCTCCAACTAGGAACTATTGGCAACTGGGTGAGGAAGAGTAGATCTTCTTTAAGAGAGAGGCTCTAGAAAGGCTTACTAGACTCCAGTGGTTGAACTTGACCAGAAAGTATTTAGCATGTATCACAGAATGCATGAAGTACAGAGTGTGTGAGTGGGGGTTGGGGGTCATTGGGAGTTTCATAGAAGGGAAAGGTTCAAAATTTGATTCAGATCTACTATGTGAAACACAAAAACTCAAAATTATTTTTAAAATAGTTTAAAAATACTATTTGATTAATTGTCGTGGTTTTAATCTCCTTTCCTAGAACTCTATTTCTATAATTTTTAGTAAATTGATCATGGCATTATAGTTAGAATTCTGATACTTTCAGACAGAACATGCTGGTTGGGCAGATATGTCAGCTGGAATTTGTATTCAATCTCTGTTGATGTGATATGGATATAACAGTGTCTAAAACATAAACAATTTTTTTTCCCTCAGGTTCTGTAATAATGTATTTATGCCAAGTTAGGGATAAGTAGGGTTAGTCTGGGTTAGGGTTAGAATTAGGGTTAGGGTTAGTCTGAACTAGGGTTATGGTTAGTCTGGATTTTGGTTAGATTTATGGTTAGTTTGGGTTAAGGTTAAGATTAATTGGGGTATGTGTTAGTCTGGATTAGGTTATAGTTATGGTTATGGTAATGGTTATGATTAGTTATGGTTAATCTGGTTCAGTCTGTCCTGAGTCCCCTTGATGTCCCCAGGATTCGGGCTCCATTTAGCTTTGTGCTATATAGAGGAAAGGATGGTCATAAGATGGAAAGAAGTCAAAGCACACTTTCTGAATAGTTTTAGCCAGTGATTTCAACAGATTTCTCCTCATTTGCTGTCTCTGTAAGGGGAATAGAACATGTTTCTCTAGCTTCAGATATATGCATTGCCCAGGGACGAAGGCACAAGGGCAAAGTGAGACAAGCTGTTGGCGCTCTCATCACAACACATCTGAATTACATTTACCTGATTTTCCATTTTATTCTACATGCTGTTCAATTTTATTGCTTAGTTTCATCTCAGAAAAATAATTTTGAGCTTTGGTTCAGTCATATTTTGTATGAGTTGACCCTACCAAGTCTGTGCCACTTGAAAATTTAATGATCAAGCTTTCTGTTGCTTTACTCAAGGGTATGACTTAATATAAAGAAAAGCTCTCTAAAAGCAACAATCACAAGAAAAGGTTAATCACTGCTTCTTTCACATCCAAGATAATAGGAAGGCTTTGACGTGGCTTTTTGTTTATTGAAAGAACAATGAACTTTAAAAATGAAGTCAGAGATGAGTCCTGCAACAAATTTCAATGCAAACACAACTTTTCTTTTTCTTTGGGTGATTCGTCCCTGCATGGATTCTCAGGGAAGCTGTTAATTGAAAGAAAAACAAGGAATATGGGAAATAAGAGAGACCAGTGGGAAGGAGGTAGCGACTCAGTGGATAAAATTCTTCATGGTTGGAGCTCGGAGGCTAGCTCAGAAGAGCAATGTAACATGTTTGATATTTAGTTGTCAGTTTCAGAGGATGAAGTCCCCCCCCCCAACCTCCCCATTCATCAACTCAACAAAGTAATGAATGGGTATCCACACTACCATGGTCTGACAGGGAGAATTAAATATGAACACAGAACCCCCAATGGACCTTCCTTCGTGTCCTGTATGTACTGTTGATTTCCTTCATTTAGAGACAGATGGAAATAATTCTCCCAGGAAGGTAGAGTACAAGATCCACTCAAAGCACACACATACTTAAAATGAGAAACCGAAAGAAACACAGTAGAGCCCAAACCTTTCAGGACATTCTCAGACACTATCTGAAAAGTAAACACTGTCCTAAAGTTGTACATGTTAGTGATACATGAAGATCTAAGTGTCTTTGAGGGTGACAGAGCCTTTCTAGGCTCCGATCCCAGAAACTCAACAGCTTCCAAAGCCACCTCAAGCCAGAGGCTTTTGGGTTCCTGTCTTTCGAATTTGATGAATGAAATTCGTGGATCACAGAGGGTGAGTTTTAGGAAGGAGTATTTTATTCTAGGGAGCTTAGGACAGAGAAGGCAGAGCTCCTGCACAGCAGGACAGTCCCCAGGAGTGGAATTCCACTGAGTCTCCTTACCCAGGAGTTAATAAGGATTTGGTGGATGGAGGAGGGAAGAAGGAAATGAGCTGGTAGGTCCAGTCTCCTTTCCAGGTGACTGGGTCCCTTGAGGTCCTGGTCACAAGGTCCTGGTCAAGTCTTCAACATACGGACGTGAAACAAACAAACAAATCCAGACCCCTTACTGGCATCCTCAACCTTGCGTCTTTGGGTCAGATGGTTCTGGCATCTCTAGCCTCAGGTACAGAAAAGTTTACTGGCAGATCCAAAGAATTTTTCCTCTTCTCAGCTGGGAGAAAAATTGGTCATTATTCTCTTGGGGTCTTTACCCTAAGCTACCTAGCCATTTTCTACATTCTGTTCTAATCAATAATAGCATGACTTGTTTTATTCTATTTCTTCTTCCTCTGAATACTTCTTTTTTTTATCTTTTCTGTTAAACAAAATATAGAGGACAGGGAGAAAAAAAATGCATATGGCTTGCATTCCTGTGTACAAATGTAGATAGATGATGATAATTCATTAATGATTGATTCAAGTAATTTGGATTCAAATGTTAACATTCTTTGTATATACTTACAGTAAGAACATCACTAATTAATTCACTTCTTTAACTGCATAGCAGTTACAATACTGAAGCTGGTTAAGTTAAAGAGGCCCAGCTGGAAAGTACTTGGTACTTGGGGCTTGTCAGCCCTTCTCAAGGTGGAGTCTCAGGCTTCCAACTTGCTTGACATTAGAAACTTATTAGCAATGCAAACTCTAATTGTCTTCTCCTAGACTCAAAAACTCTGAAGTGACTCAGAAATCTGCATTTTAAATCAGTACAACTGTTTTCACATGCAAACTCAGGTTTGAAAACTAAGCCAGATAATGTCTCCAGGTTTGTCAGGCACTGTGCTGAAGATTTTTGTCCTGAGTTCCTGATTAAGCTGTTTGCATTATAAATTACAGATCATCTGAACTTGTAATTGGGCAGTTATCCTTGTCTAATATTTGCATCATTCCATAGATTTCTTTAAATGAGTGTATTTTTCAGTTTTCTTTGCTTAAGAACATGATTTAATATCCCAATAGGAAGTGCTTATCAGGCAAGTTTGATCACTGCAGGACAATGCATTAGATGGTTTTGTAGCTTTGACCCCACATCATCAGCCACACACATGCTTCTTCCCCTGCAAAACTGGTAAAAGATTCTTTAAGAGGAAGTTTCTCATTCCTTTCCCAGATCATGCTGGACGCACTCATCCATAGAGTGGACACTCTGCTTAGCAGTACAGATAGAACACTGGAGAGCAGATGGGGCTCAGTTCTGACTAAATGACTCCAGGAATTAGTTTTCCTTAATGGAAGGGAGGAAATATACTCCTTAATACCAGGAGCTGCTACAGCTGCTGATCAAAATGACTATATAGTTTCTGTTAAGTCTTGACCATACATACTCCTGAAAATATTTATGTTTAGATATGTTTTCAGTATATTTCAAGACCGGTTTCTTACCTCTGATGATATTTGCTTGTATTTATTATTGATCAACTACCAAATTTAATGGCAAATTGGAGTATGTTCCAACTTCTTATCTGGCTAATTTGCTCACCTATAGATCTTTCATAATATTTTATTTATTGTTTCTATTTTATGTGTATTACCTTCATGTGTGTAAGAGTACCCTACTCATGCAATACCTGAGGAGGTCAGAAGAGGGCATCAAATCCCTGATACTGGCCTTATGAACAGTTGTTAGCTATCAGGTTGCCATGTGAGTGCTGGGAATCAAACCTGGGTCCTCTGCAAGAGCAGTCATTGCTCTTAATAGCTGAGCTCTCCCTCCAGTCCTAACACCTATATATTCTTTCAAAGATGTATCTAGCCCCAAAGTCTTAAGATTCGAAGGAGAAAAATAACTTCATATGATTATGACAGTAGTTAGCAAAAGTGAAGGTGACATAATATTCATAGTCCTTTTCTTCTACTGCTTTATGCCACATGTTACAGGAAAAGACACAGGTAGAAGGAAAACAAGCCATGTGAGGCTGATGCAGGAGGATCTTGTATTACAAGAGAACCAAAAGTGCATAGTGAGTTTAAGGCCAGGCTGGAGGCCTAGGCAACTTCATGGGTCAAACAGAAAGGCAGAGGGGTTCGTGTATGTTGTAAGTGTCACTTGAACTACATACTAACCATGTGAAAAGCTTTTGTTAGCTCTGGTTTGAAGTTGAACTCATTACTTGACAACCTCAATACATGACAGGGTACATGTGGCAGAACCTGTATCCATGTACCACACGCAGGAGGAAAAAAGAATGACAGTAGACGAACTTTAGCACATTTTAGAAACTGTTGCTATGGGTTAAAAGGAATTTTCCTTTCTTATAATTGGTGAGTTATGAACTAACTCAGAATAGATTTCCCAAGGTACATTTCATGAGTCATCTGCATTTATCAAAATAATAGATTTTCTATGAAATAGAAAAAAAAATCATTTGAAGACCTGGAAAGATAGCTCAGTGGTTAGGATAACTTGCTTCTCTTTCAGAGGATCTGGGCTTGGTTCCCAGCACCCAAATTAGGCAGCTCACAGCTGCCTGTGACTGCAGTTCCAGGAGACTCTGTGCCTTCTCATGTCCTCTTCATGCATGTGGTGCACAGATATGTAGGTCATCATGCATTCACAATCAGTAAATCACATTGTTTGAAAAAACAGTTGAAAAATTCCAAACAACCCTATTTATTTTCATTCTTTATGTCAAGATCAATTTTTAAGCAGCATGATGGAGGGAGAAGCAAACGGAAATCTAGATGGAATGTTCTAGATCATATTGATTTCATGTCAATATGGTATGTCAGTATTGATTTCATGATACAAGAAGTCATCAGTGGTAATCTGTAAAGGGTATTCTGAACATCACACATATGCCATTTTGTCTTGTTAAAACATCTAACAGTTTGTTCTCAATTATTTTTCCTTCCAGCAAATTTTTCTATAGTGTGTGATAAATGTGAGGAGCATATTATTTGAAATGTTTCTTCTTAGATATCCCTATCTTGCTTTTCATTATATTGCCATAAGAAGTATAAATTTGTATGTGATGATGTTTTGCTTACTTTCTTAAACATTCTCTGATGGGTTCAAGAGAAGGCAGCGCAGAAGGTTTGATAAAGGAAGAGTAGAAATTCTATCACCATAGCAATCAGTCAGGATCTGTGTATAACTTAAGCAGTCACTCAGAGATTTAACAAATTCTTAGTAAGAAATAATACCTCACAGGAGAAGAGTGAGAAGGCATTATACTCTGGGAAATATTAGTAGATGAAACTGGCAAATAATCATTCCTTTCCAAATACTGTAGTATACATTTCTTTGTGATTCAAGGCTTCAGGTCTGGTCTGAGCATGTGCACACATGCGCTAATATTCAGAAGCATTTTTAATACTTTTTGCTGGAAAAGTTTTAAGTGTTCACCCTGAGATAACCCTGTGCTTTGATTCTAATGAAATTGTGATTTCTTCAGATAACCTGAATAGTGACTAGTTTTTTCAAGGTAATTCAAAAGAAAGAGGTGGGGGGGGTGATTTCAGTCTATTCTAAAATAAATTGGCTCTTTCTTCTGTATACTCTATTACATTTCTAAAAGTTTTGCTGATTGTGCTTTCTCCCTAAAATATTATTTAATAAATAATTTATATTGGTCTGGTTTGTTTTATGAAGTACTTATGTCATATCTTTTTTTTTCTTTTATTTATTTGTGTATATTTCTGTGTGTGTGTGTGTGTGTGTGTGTGTGTGTGTGTGTGGTGGTATGTTTGTGCACATGTGTGAGAATGAATGCTCATCTGTACAGATAGATACACATGGAAACCAGAGGTGGATGCCAGATGCCTTTCTTCATTGTTTCCTTATTTATTGAAACATGGTCTCTTTTTGAATCTGAATCTTGCCCCAGTTCTTAGACTGGCTATTTGAGATCTCTGAGACTCTGTCTTTTATAGGCCTCCGTGGAGTCAGTGGTTTGTTTTCTATTAGGTATTGCACCCAAATCCGGGTCCTCATGCTTGCTTGGTGACCCTTTATACACTGAATTATATTTCAAACCTTTCATTTATTTAAATGCACAAGAAGTGCTCCCACATTTTGTAGTGTGTATGTGTGCACACATACATGCAGACACATGCATAAGCATGCAGTATGTACGGGACGGAAAGGAATGTTGCACAACTTGCAATGGATTCAGTTAATGTTAATTCTGGCACACTGGGATTCCTTGTAAGGGAATTAATGATATCAATATAGAATCTTAAGATGTCTTTTTGTGTCGCTTTTTATAAGAACGATAGTGTGGAAAATATGTACCTCACAGTTGTCCTACATTTAAACCTAACTATAGTCACTAAGCTTCTTATTTAAAATCTCAAGAAGTGGAAATGTGAAATTTGTTCTCAACTTTTGAGCAGACGAAACTCAGACTCAAGGTCTAAGTGCATTGTTCAAGCCCTTTACAAACGTGTATGGCCTGTTTCACATCAGTTCAACTGGTGAGCCCATTTTGTGTTCAATTAACAATTTGCTACAGAGGCACCTATAGAGTCAGGGATGGTTTAACAAAACATTGGCCATTTTATCTTAAGAGAGAAAATAATTTATAAGCTGCAGAACTGTGTTGATGAACCAATCGTCACATTTACATCCACAATAGTTCATCAATCGTTCATGATGCTAACTTCATGGGATCCAGGGTTCCGTTTCCACCATTCTATGCATCTCACATACTGAGTCCTTAGAAAAGGTGAAGTGACTGCAATACATTCTGTTTTACTATATATACGCTTATGTAAATACATTAAATACTCATTATAATTTCTATATCATGTGGAACAATATCATTATTACCATTGTTATGGGCAGATTTCCATACTGTCAGGAAAATATGTTTAATATAATCAGCCTTAAAGTGTGATTATTTTAAATGTGATTTTTCTGTGAACCACGTTAAGTCAATACAGTGGTATTTTGGAAACTCTTCTAAGATATAGCCATTATCTGAATCTAGTGAAACTGCTCATTTTGATGGGCCTATATAGATGTTGTCTTGGTGTAAAACTAAGCATCCACAAATTTCAGAGTAAGTTCAGTCCTTCTCTGAGTTCATGTCACCGAGAGTTGCTGAAAATCTTCTGCGTGGTTAAATAACATCAATCAGCAGGGGCAGTCAGTGCAGCCATCATACACAGTGTAGCTGGTCCCTATTTGGAGACAGTGTACCTAGCACTAGAAGATTAAGGGAGCCATCACTCCTGCTGACACTTCCCTAGCTCTTACTCACTTTAAAGGCCAAGAGGTTGATACCATGGATCTAGGATCTAGTGTGAAAGGTGTGAGTTAAAGTTTTTGTAATAATGTAGTTACGATGGTCTTGCAGCAGAGTTAAGACCACCCAAGAAGACTACCAGACAAACATTAACAATTTAGAAATTTAAAGGAAAAAGTTTATTCAGGTTTAACAAGCATTTGGACATCAGCCTCTGCTGCCAATATGAGAGCCGCTGCCTGAGGGTCAAGGTCTGGGGTACTTTTAAAGGTACAGACCACAATTTCCTCAACCCTAAGAATCTCCTGCAATGTGAAGCATTGCCTTAATGGTCAGTAAGAAGCAAGAAGAAAGAAACAAGGTCAAATAAGTAGAAGGAACATCTGGTTAGTATGATAACAATTACACAATGTGAGGAACAGGGAACAATAGGCCAGGAGGTCTGAGATTGACCTCTTTTCTTGGTTGTTTATCAAGACATAACTGCTGACACAGCTGGACCCAGGATCATAATCCAGACATCCTGTTTTATGTAGTCCTAGGCTGAGAATAAGTTCTGCTGATTTCTAATTCCCCTTTGAAATAACAGCCTGATCAGAAACGAATTTGAGATAAAATTGACTTAATTGTTACCGTCTGATTTAAAGTAGGTATAACCTGTTCTAAGCACAGCATACATTTCAGGAACAACTTAAATAGGCCGCCATGTGTGTACTAGCCAAATCTGAGATAGAAGGAAGGCCCCAAGGAGAAGATATAAGATATGAAGCAATTACATGTGAGGAGAAAATAAATAATGGTTGGATTATGAGCCTAGAATCAGATTTCTTAAGGGCCAATTAGCTTTCTAGAGTCATATGTTGATTTGTATCTGACTGTTTGTTATATGGGAAAATTGTTGTGATCTTCCAAGGTCAGCAGAGAAGGAATTAAATTATTCAATAATGACTAATGATTTCCTATAATAGTACTTGAGGGCAGCCTGTCATAGTAAGAAAGGGGCAGTAAAACCAGGAATTGAGAAGAGAATAAGTAAATGACTAAAGTAAGAACATTATTTTGCCACACATAATCAAACAAAGCAATCTTTCATCTGGACAAACCCACTGAAACCTTGCACACACACACACACACACACACACACACACACACACACGAACACATAAATCTTTTTTTACAAAGGACTAAATAGTATCTGAAGCCCAATTTATTGACAAGGTTATCTTTCAGTATCATTTCCAACTTTTTCACTTTCTGCTTTGCAGGTTTCTGTGTAAAATTAGGAGTTAATGCAATTAATGCTTTAAGTTAAATGAAATTGAGTGAAGCGACATATTTTCTCTTGTTGCCCAAGTTCGAAAAGCAGTTTTACAAGGATGATATCAGTCTTCCTTATTTGAGAAACTCACAGAATAGAAAATATAAATTTTATATAGCAGCACATAATTGGATAATATATAATTCTACATTTATTTAGCCTGTCTTCAATATAGCAAAAAAATACTTTCTAAAAAGAATGTGTTACTAATGAATCTCAAGGTTGCATGATGTAAAACCATATATGTTTGGTACGTATGAGTCCTTACATACTTAACCTGGACATATAATTTTGTTTATAGCAAGGAGAGACTATGATACAAGGCAACGATTTTATTCACGTCTCCCTGTATGATACTGTGTTGGTTAGTGTCTATGTATTCCTACTGGACCTTCCAGGGCCACCATGCCTTCATATGTATAGCAAGTTTTGTGACAGTATTTGTATCTTCTGTAGGGGTTGAGAACACCATTTGAACTCACTTGTGCATATTTAACTGGCTATTACCATGGTTAATCCTGAGTCATCTTCATATTATTCCTGTTCCATGGAAGAAATGATGAACGATGGATCATTGTAAAAGGGACACTTCCTTTTACAAGTCTACTTAATTTCTAACCAGAGAAACCATAGCTGTATTATGTTCATATTTTTTAACAATTTTTAAATTTTTAGTTTAATTTTACTTTTTTATTTGTGTGTATGAATGTAACTGTCTGCATGTAGGTTTGTGCACCCATGTTCTGCAATACCATGAAGGTCAGAAGAGGGTGGCGGATTCCACTGGAACTGGAGTTCTCCTGGAATTGCAGTTACAGACAGTTCTCAGCCGCCATGTGGGTGCTGGGGATGGAACCTGGGTCCTCTGCAAGAGCAGTCGGCACTCTTAACCGCTAAGCCATCTCTCCAGCCTCTATGTTCATATTCTTAAATTCTTAGATGTGAATAGTAATGGTAGATACTAATCAAAATCTGAAACTGATTCAGAGTAAGAGAAAATATCATATGTGCCTGTTGTGAAATGCTGAAACATGTATCTATGATGCTAAAGAGTCTAAGATTACTAATATTATTTTGCCTCATTTATTTCTAAATGTTTTAAAATGAAATCTTAAAATAAATTTCTACAGACTTATAGGTAATTTAAAAAGTTTTATAAATGCTGCACCATAATGTCAAGTGTGTAATTGTTCTATTCCTTTGTTTTACCTTCACTGCTTTCCATTTTTACACATGGTTCTACAGATTATTTTCCTTCTCTTTTCTTGCTGTAACTTTCAGTTTTCCTTGGTTAAGTGGTTAGGAACAGAAGAACTTAAGAGTTAATTTCTCCCAGGTGACTATGTTTTGGACACATACTTGCACTAAATTTTATTCTTGCTTCTGCTCCTTGTTTTCTTTCTACTTTGATTTTCCATATGCATGGATGATATCTTTAGTGTGCATATCTTTTATAGGATATAATGTTTCCTTGTACTACTTATTCATTTTCATTTTATATGTATAAATGTTTTGTTCACATTTCTGTAGGTGTTCAGGGCCTGTGGAGGCCAGAAGAAGGCATTAGATCATTAGAACTGGAGTCAGGGATGGTTGGTAGCACCATGTAAGAACAGACCCCTGAGGCAGAGGCAGGCAGATCTTTGTGAGTTCAAGGCCAGCCTGGTCTACAGAGCGAGTTCCAGGACTGCTGGGGCTACAGGGAAACCCTGTCTCGAAAAGACCAAAAAAACAAACAAACAAAAAAAGGACAGACCCCAGGTTCTCCTCAATAGCAGGCAATAGTGCAATTATGTACTGAACCATCTGTCCAGTCCCTCTTGGTCCTTTTTTTAAAGTTATTTTTTTCAGTTTATCTAAAGGGATACATCCATATTTCACCTAATGTATGTGTTTACTTCACTGCTGAATTAATTAAAATATAATCATGTTTATGTTCAAACTTTAAAAACTGAAAATTTATATGTGAAAATTATTAATACCTTGTTAATTGTGGTGGGTAATGTAAGGAAAACAAAAATCAAATTTCTATTTCATGAGCTCAACATTGATATTGCTTACAGTGCTGTAAATATCTTTATTGAAACCACTCAAAATCAAGGTGTAAAGTACCACTGTAGTACAAAAGAGATGAAGATATAGTCACTATTATTTTTAATTTTAATTAAATTGGCACTGCAAATGAGATAATCTCATTACATTACTGTATTCAAATTAAATTATACATTTGCTTAAAATATTTGTGTTTAATATTTTATTTATTATTGTATGTGTATGAGTGTATTGCCTGCATATATGTAAGGGCATCAGTGTTGTTCAATGCCTGGGAATGTCAGACATGGGAGTCAGATTCTCGTAACTGGAGATACAGATGTCTGTTAGCTGACATGTGGGTGCCAAGAATCTACCTAGGTCATCTGCAACACCATCTCCTTAGCCCCTGCTGAAAAAATTCTTATAAGCAGATATAATGGTACAATTCTGTTATTGTACACTAGAGGAAAATGGAGGAAAATCTTGAATTTGTGGAAAACCTGATCTGTATAATGTGACCTTGACTCAAAATAAACAGAATAATTAATATCTTTTATCAATCTTGGAACATACAGACATAGCTTTCTTTCCCTGGTATGTTAATATTACTTCTATTTGTTATTTCAATGCCTTTTTTGTTGATTACATTTAGGAAGTCATTTGCCAAAGAACCAATTGGTCCTTGAATTTGGAAACAAATAAAACAATTCCACAGGCTTTTCAGGCTTACATAAATAAATTTAATTTTTCTGAATCAGAGTTTCAAACTTATTTGAAGCTGTGATGGTCTTCAGCTACTTCTAGTTCTGGGTCATTAATGGTGATCTCTTCAGGGAATATGGTTTCTTTTTTTCTTTTTTTTTTTTTTTGGTCTTTTCAAGACAGGGTCTCCCTGTAGCCCCAGCTGTCCTGGAACTCACTCTGTAGAACACGCTGGCCTTAAACTCACAAAGATCCACCTGCCTCTGCCTCCCAAGTGCTAGGATAAAAGCCGTGCACCACCATGCCCAACAGGAATATAGTTTCTTATGCATACAAGGGAATTTCCATAGTCAGGAGAAGACCGAATTAACTTTAGAAAACTACATCAACAGATGCAGTAGGTTCATGAGCCTTGATATTTAAGGGCAAGACATTGACATACGATTATATTCATGCATAATTTTGTTCTGAAATCAAGAATCAGCAGAGCATGATAAATACTGCACTTGTTCTTTTCAAATGTAGACTGTAAGCAATCACATGCTTAACACTCAGTAATCACTACATTGTATATTTAAAAAAAGAATTATTACTAGTGCATGATACAGAAATCAGAAAAAAACCTGATTATTTGCATTATGGAATTTTTTACTCTCTGCTCATCATTGTGATGACAGAATATAAACTTCATGGAAAGGTACATTGATTTCCTTAAGCTGGAACAAATATTGCTGCATAAATATGGGATAAACTCTAGGTGTGCTGTGAGATAAATGATATGTCCAGGTAGCATTTCTCTTCATTAAAATAAGTGGCATATTTGCATGCCTTGCTGTGAAAAGATTACAACACAACATCACATCTATCCTGAGTGAACAGGGTAACATAATCAGATACATTGTCTTTGCGAAGACCAAAAGAGAATCATACAGAGACATGATTTGAGAAACACAATAATCTAGGAAGATCCACATAATCTAGGCAGACCTAGGTACAAGTTTTTCTTTGTGTATTTGTTTCCTATTCCTGCTAATGTACTTATCTAAAAAGTAAAATTGAATTTTAATAAAAACTGAAGTAAACATTAAAAATGGCTATTCATGATCAGAGATCTCCCAAGACCACATGAAGTACAGGAAGGTAGGAGCTGGGTGCTTCAGCAAGGCAGATTGTTGTTTGATTTAATCTAGTTGTCTTTGGCTTGATTGGCTTTTGTGGCTGTGGGGGCAGAGTTATCCTCCCAGCTGGTATAAAATGTGGGTCTGTGTGAGTCCTGAGATCAAAGATTTCCCAAGGCCACCTGAAGCATCCACCAACTGGGATTACAAAGAAGGCATCTGAAGGAGGCAAGCAAAGCAAGCCTTCAACACAGTGAAGAGGCATTTGGGAATCACATTGGAATATAGGCAAGGAGAAGCCCATATGCCAGGAACACGAAGAAGAGACAACATGGGAAAGGTGCAGATAATCCAACGTCAAGCTCTACAAACCCTGTGGAGATTCCTACAGTGGGATCTCCCTGAAGATGGCCCAGGACACAGATATCAGAAGCACAATTGTGAATATACTTGAAAAAGTACAAGATTATAAAGAGCAAATCAAAGAATTAAGAAAAGAGTATGAAGAACTCAAGAAGGACCTGGAGAGAGAGAATGACAAACTCCAAAAGGAAGTGGAAACACTGAAAAGATCCCATGCTGAAAAAGATAAGGAAACTAACCAGCAAACCAAAGAGCTACAGGAAGAGACTGAGAAGTTCCAAATGGAAATAGAAATACTAAAGAAATCAGAAGAGGAAACAAAAAAGGAAATCAAACACTCATCCAATCAAGAGGAAAGGAATGAAAAAAGCCTCAGAAGCAGAATGGAGGAAGCAGAACAAAGAATATCAGACCTGGAAGATAACACAGAACAACTAAACACCTCAAGTAAAGATTATAAAAAATTTAAAAATACACAGAAGTGGGACAACCAGGAACTGTGGGACACTATGAAAAGATCAAACCTCCGCATCATAGGAATAGAGGAAGGATATGAATTCCAAGAGAATGGTATTGATCAGATCTTCAACAGAATAATAGATGAAATTTTCCCCAAACTAAAAAAAGACAAACCAATACAAATACAAGAAGCACATAGAACCCCAAACAGACAAGATCAGAAAAGAAACTATCCACACCACATCATGCTTAAAATGCTAGACACCCAAAACAAAGATAAAATTCTTAAAGCCACAAGAGAAAAACGAGTTACCTATAAGGGGAAACCTATCAGAATTACAACTGACTTCTCAATGCAAGCTATGAAAGCAAGAAGAACATGGAGCAAAGCATTCCTGGTGTTAAAGGACAATAGGTGCCAACCCGGGTTACTCTACCCAGCAAAACTGTCCAGTATAGTCGAAGGAGAGAGAAAAACCTTCCATGACATAAACAAGGTGAAAGAATACATGTCCAGAAAACCAATCCTTCAGAGAATACTTGAAGCAATTCAAAGGACAGGAGAAAGGAGCAAACATCACCAGGCACCTAGAATGAGAAATAAATAAAACCATAAATGCAGAGGTAGACACCTAAGCCAAAACCACAAATGGATAATAAAGCAAAAGGAAACAACACAAACCTATCAGTCATAACCTTAAATATTAATGGAGTAATTTCCCAATCAAAAGACATAGACTGGGAGATTGGATTAGGAAACAGAACCCATCAATGTGCTGTCTACAAGAAACACATCTTACCTTCAAGGACAGGCACCACCTTAAAGTGAAAGGATGGAAAAAAATATTCCAAGCAAATGGTACCAAAAATAAAGCAGGTTTTGGTATTTTAATATCAGACAAAATAGAATTCAAAGTAAAAGAAATCAGAAGAGACAAAGAAGGCCATTACATTTTTATCAAAGGAACAATTCGCTAAGAAGATTTCACAATTATGAATCCATATGCACTAAACTCTGGTCCACCAAACTTTATAAAGACAATTCTCCAGGACCACAAGTCACACACTAACCCCAGTACACTCATAGTAGGGGACTTCAATACCCCACTGAGCCCTTTGGACAAGACCACAGGACAAAGAATAAACAGAGAGATTTCTGAATTGAACGATATGATGCACCAAATGCACCTCACAGACATCTACCAAATATTCCCCCCTAATACCAGAGAATACACTTTCTACTCAGCACCCCATGGAACATTCTCCAAAATCGACCACATACTGGGACACAGAAGATGTCTCCACAAATAAAAAAGATTGAAATAATTTCATGCATTCTATCAGACTACAGTGCAATAAAGCTCAACATCAACACCAGGATAAGCCCTACTACCTACAAGAACACATGGAGACTAAACAACACACTGTTCAATAATGAATGGGTCAAGGAAGAGATAAAGAAAGAAAAGCATTCCTGGAACTGAATGACAATGATATTACAACACAACAAAACTTATGGAATACCTTAAAAGCACTCCTAAGAGGGAAGTATATAGCCCTGGGTGCCTACGTTAGAAAAAAAAGAAAGAGCACAAGTGAATGATCTAACACTACAGCTGTATTAGTCACTTCTCTGTTGCTGTGATAAAACAATATGACCAAGGAACTTATAAAAGGAAGAGTTTATTTGAGCTTATGATTGATGGTTCCAGGGAATTAGAGTCCATTGTGGCAGGAGGCATGGCGGCTGGATCTGGAGCAGCAAACCGAGGGTCACATCTCAAAATGAGCACAGGAAGCAGAGAGAGCAACTGTAGACCATGTGGCTTGTTAAGCTCACTGAGCCTGCCCCGAACAACACACTTCCTCCAGCATGGTCTAAGGCCTTCTAAGACCTCCAAAAACAGTGCCACCAACTGGAGACAAATGTCTGAATACTTACAGCCTATGGGAGACACTCTTTCAAACCACCACATTCCACTTCCTGGCCCCCATAGGCTCCTGACCATATAAAATGCAAAATGCATTTAGTTCAACCTTAAAAGTCCCCACAGTCTTTACCAGTCTCAATGCCATTTAAAAGTCCACAATCCAAAGTCTCCTCTGAGACTCAGGCCAATCTCCCAAACTGTAAGCTCCTGTAAAATCAAAAGACAAATTACATAGTCTCAACATACAGTGGAACCAAATAAACATTCCCATTCCAAAAGGGAGGAATAGAAGCATAGTGAGGAAATACTGGACCAAAACAAGACCGAAAACCAGCAGGGCAAAAACCAAGTCCAGTAGCTCCATGTGTAACTTCTGGGACTTGAATTCCAAAGGGCTTAGATGGCTCCGCTCTTCCAGCTTTGCGTGCAACATACATCTCTTTCTTAGGCTGGTACCACTCCCTGTATGCAGCTCTCCTTGGCAAATATTTCACAGGTCTGGCATCTCTAATGTCTTCTTGGAGTCTCCACTGCCAACCAGGCTTCACATTCACAGCTTCATACAATGGCCTATCAGGACCTAATTTATGCAGGGACACCCCTGCTGTGTTCTGCCTGACCTTGGCAGCTCTCTGAAACCTTGGAGGAAGAACTGATGACCCCTTCACTCTTGCAAACTTCATGCCTCTAAAGCCAGCACCAAGTGAATGAAATTGCTGAATCTGGCTGCAAGTTCGGGATGGAGTCTCTCCTACTTTAACCACATTTGCAATTTTTCTCTGTCGTGGACTTGTTGGAGTAGAAAACTCTTTGAGTATTTTCCTTTCAAAAGCTGGAGGATTAGCTGGGTGTGGTCTTGTCCTGAAGGTACTGATTCTTTTGTTTACTTGTAAATCTCCAGGCCTCTCCTTAATCACTTTAGTCTCCTTATGAAAGGGAGCCTCTCCTTCACATGCCTTGGCCACACCTTTAATCTTCCTAGTGCAGTTTTCAGATCCAAACTTTACATTCTGCATTTCCTTCTGCCCCATTTGCTCTTTTTCACTGTACATCTGCACAATATTCACCATTAACAGCCAAACCACCATTTCCACACTAGGCTGTCTTGAAATATCCTCTGCCAAAGACATCAGTCCATTGCTTTTCAACTTAGCATCAGGCAAGCATTTGGGCTGTGGGCAAACTGCTGCCAGACTCTTTATCAAAATATCCCAGTTGCTGCCTAAGTCTCTATTTTCCTCTGGAACTACATTTTTTTGCAGCCATGCTTTCTTCCAGGCCTCCAATAGAATAGCCCTTTAAGCTCTGCTTACAGTAGTCAACAGCCTTTCTAGCCCAAAGTTCCAAAGTCTTCCACATTTCTCCAAACATCTACATGGTCATGTTCTTCACAGACAACACCCCACTCCTGGTACCAAATTACTATATTAGTCACTTTTCTGTTGCTGTGATAAAACACCATGACCAAGGAACTTACAAAAGGAAAAGTTTACTTGAGCTTACAATTGATGGTTCCAGGGAATTAGAGTCCATTGTGGCGGGAGGCATGGCAGCTGGATCTGGAGCAGCATGCAGAGGGTCACATCTCGAAATGAGCACAGGAAGCAGAGAGAGCAACTGTAGACCATGAGGCTTGTTAAGCTCACTAAGCCTGCCCCCAACAAAGCGCTTCCTCCAGCATAGCCACACCTTCTAAGACCTCCAAAAACAGTGCCACCAACTGGAGACAAATGTCTGAATTCTTACAGCCTATGGGGGACACTCATTCAAACCACCACAACAGCTAAAGCACTTGAGAGGCAACAACAGATGAACCCTAAATGCAACACACAGAAAGAAATAACAAATATCAGAGCATAAATCAATGAAATAGAAACAAAGAAAACAGTACAAAAAAAAAATCAGTGAATCCAAAAGTTGGTTATTTGAGAGAATAAATAAGATTGACAGACGTCTAGCCCAGTTAACCAAAAGAAAGAAGGAACAACTCCAAATTAATACAATCTGTGATGAAAAGGGAAATATCACAACAGCCACGGAAAAGATCCAGAAAATCATATGGGAATACTTCAAAAACCCATACTCTACGAAGTTTGAAAACCTAGAAGAAATGGATGAATATCTGAATTCCTAGGAATCACCAAAGCTCAACCAAGGGGAGATTGACAGCTTAATCAGACCCATAATATATGGAGAAATTGAAGATCTAATAAGAAACCTCCCAATTAAAAAAAAGCCCAGGCCCAGACGGCTTCACAACAGAATTCTATAAAACATTTCAAAAAGACCTCAAAACATTATTACTGAAAATATTTAGAAGGCTACAAACAGAAGGAATTCTTCCAAATTCCTTCTATAAAGCCAGCATCACTCTATTAACAAAACCAGGCAAAGATACAACCAAAAAGGAGAAATAAAGATCCATCTCCCTAATGAACACAGATGCCAAAATTCTAAACAGGATACTGGCAAATCACATACAGACTCACATCAAGAAGATCGTCCATCATGACCAAGTTGGATTCATACCAGAGACNTCCAAAAGTTGGTTATTTGAGAGAATAAATAAGATTGACAGACGTCTAGCCCAGTTAACCAAAAGAAAGAAGGAACAACTCCAAATTAATACAATCTGTGATGAAAAGGGAAATATCACAACAGCCACGGAAAAGATCCAGAAAATCATATGGGAATACTTCAAAAACCCATACTCTACGAAGTTTGAAAACCTAGAAGAAATGGATGAATATCTGAATTCCTAGGAATCACCAAAGCTCAACCAAGGGGAGATTGACAGCTTAATCAGACCCATAATATATGGAGAAATTGAAGATCTAATAAGAAACCTCCCAATTAAAAAAAAGCCCAGGCCCAGACGGCTTCACAACAGAATTCTATAAAACATTTCAAAAAGACCTCAAAACATTATTACTGAAAATATTTAGAAGGCTACAAACAGAAGGAATTCTTCCAAATTCCTTCTATAAAGCCAGCATCACTCTATTAACAAAACCAGGCAAAGATACAACCAAAAAGGAGAAATAAAGATCCATCTCCCTAATGAACACAGATGCCAAAATTCTAAACAGGATACTGGCAAATCACATACAGACTCACATCAAGAAGATCGTCCATCATGACCAAGTTGGATTCATACCAGAGACGCAGGGATGGTTCAACATATGAAAATCAATAAACATCATCAAACACATAAATGGAATGAAAGACAAAAGCCACACCATCATCTCAATTGATGCTGAAAAAGCCCTTAACAAAATCTAGCATTCCGTCATGCTTAAATTCCTAGAGGGAATTGGATTGGAGGGATCATTCCTCAATGTAATCAAAGCCATATACAGGAAACCCACAGCCAGTAACATCCTAAATGGGGAAAGGACAGAAGCATTCCCTTTAAAGGCAGGAACTCGGCAAGGCTGCCCCTGTCACCACTCCTCTTCAATATAGTGCTTGCTAGATCAATAAGTCAAGAAAAGGAAATTAAAGGAGTACTAATTGGAAAAGAGGAAGTCAAGCTATTCCTATTTGCTCGTGATGATTGTTTACTTAAGGGATGCTAAAAACTCCACCAGAAAACTCCTGGAAATGATTAACATCTTCAGCAAAGGGGCAGGATACAAAATTAACCTAAGAATATCAGTGGCCTTTCTTTACAGCAACAACAAGCAAATGGAGAAGGAATTCAAGGAGACCTTCTCACTCACAATAGCCTCAAAAACAATAAAATACCTAGGAACAAACCTAACCAAAGACACCAAAGATCTTTACAACAAAATTTTAAACCCTTAAAGAAAGAAATTGAAGAAGATATCAGAAGATGGAAAAACCTCCCATGTTCATGGATAAGGGAAAATAACATAGTAAAAAATATCCATTCTACTCAAACTCTTGTATGGATTTAATGCCATCCCAATTAAAATCCCCAAGAGTTTCTTCACAGGCTTGGAATAAAAAGTCCTTAAATTCATTTGGAACAACAAAAGACCCTGAATAGCCAAAACAACCCTGAGTTAAATGAGCAACTCAGGGGGGATCTCTATACCAGACTTCAAACAATATTACAGGGCTATAGTCATAAAAACAGCCTGGTACTGGCACAAAAACAGACCTGTTGACCAATGGAGCAAAACTGAAGATCCAAACTTGAGCACATACAATTTCAGCCATCTCATATTTGACAAGGTAGCCAAGAAGACACAATGGAGGAAAGACAGCATCTTCAGCAAGTAGTATTTGGAAAACTAGATCACCACTTGTAGAAGAATGAAATTAAACCCCTACATCTCACCCTGTACAAAAGTCAACTCCAGGTGGATTAAAGACCTCAATGTGAAACCCCAAATTCTGAAGGTGATAGAAGAAAAACTTGGCAGCAGACTACAAGACATAGGCATAGGAAATCAGACAGCAGCTGCACAAAAATTAAGGTGGACAATTGACAAATGGTATTAAAATCAAAAGCTTCTGTACATCAAAAGAAACAATCAAGGAAGTGAAGAGAAATCCCATAGAGTGGGAGGAAACATTCACTGCAGAAACATCTGACAAAGCATTGATTTCCAGAATATATAAACTACTCAAAAAACAAAGAAGAAAGAAAACAAATGACCCACTCAGTAGATGGAGCAAATAGCTGAACAGAGACTTCACAAGTGAGGAATTAGAGATGGTTGAGAAACACTTTAAGAAGTGTTCAACATCACTAATCATTAAGGAAATGCAAATCAAAACCACTCTAAGATATCATCTTACTCCAATAAGACTGGCTAGGATCAAGAAAACAAATGATACCAAGTGCTGGAGAGGTTGTGGGGAAAGAGGAACACTCATCCACTGTTGGTGGGAATGTAAACTCATACAGCCACTATGGAAAGCAGTGTGGAGAACCCTTGGAAGACTTGGAATGAACTTGCCACCCAATCCAGCCATACCACTCTTAGGCATGTACCCACAAGACTAGCCCCACCACAGAGATACATGCACAACCATGTTTATTTCAGGTCTCTTCACAATAGCAAGGAGCTGGAACCAACCCAAATGCCCCTCAACTGATGAGTAGATAGAGAAAATGTGGTACATCTACATAATGGAGTTTTATGTAGCAGTAAAGAAAGAGGACATCATGAGCTTTGCAGGAAAATCGCTGGAGTTAGAAGACATCATACTGAGTGAAGTAACAAGTCCCAGAAAAACAAAAGACGAATGGTCTCCATCATCTGTGAATGCTAGTGCCAATTACCTAGTTGTAAGTATTTCTTGTGCATGGCCCCTTGAGCTTTTGTCCAAGTAGTTGGGAGTGATGCATATTGGAAACAATAACAACAAAAACAGAAAGAACTGCATCAAAGAACTGACTGAAGCAGTGAACTTCTCAAAACAGTCAACTTCCACATGGAGAATTTTGAGAAAGACTGAGAAAGAGATGAAAAGCATGTTTGGCAGAATGCATGAGCTATGGTGGGGTGAGGGGATAGGGTGGGGGACACGGGTCTTGTACAAAAAATATATATAATAATAAAAAATTTCAAAAAACGGCTATTAAAAGCATAGTATTATCATTTCCTTGATTTTTCAAGAACTTTTGTTTCACATTCCTATGTAGCCCAAACTAAGTAGGTTTTGTGACAAATGCGTTTATCCTAATTTGAAAGTAATGTACGGGAGCCAGGTGTGGTGACACACCTTTAACCGTAGGACTCAGGAGGCCAAAGCCAGCGGATCTCTGTGAGATCAAATCCAGCATGGACTACATAGTCAGTTCCCCTATGAAGACTTGAGTCTGGACCCCCAGAGCCCATGTAAGACCTAGGAGTGATGACCAGCATGTGTGACCCCAGCCTTGGGGCTGAGCCCCACACACAAACACAAATGAACAAAGGAAATTTTAAATTTTCTGTAAAAGGATAACTATGTTATGTCAACAGCAACTAAAACATGTCAGTGTCTTGTATTCCCCATGAATTCTGAGTGTCTTATAGTTATCATGTCTCCTGAATGCCTTGTAATCACCATGACTCTTGAGTGTCTCAGGCTTACATTACTTGGGTTTTTGTAAATACGTGCTATAATGTTTGCTCAAAGACTGAATTACTCATAAATAATGATGCATTTTTATCCTCCACATTAAGGAATCCATGACAGCTTTTGTAAGCTAAATGGCCTATAAAAAACTGCAAGACAGGAGGGTCTACTCACAAGGGTCTAGCAGCTATTACAGACCTCCTTCTCATTCTCCTGAAAATCAATTTCATTTTATTGTAGTAAAAATGAATTGTGGAAAGAACATCAAATTTTATAAAGTGGTTATCTCTTAGATATGAACTATATTTTCTTCAAGTAGAAAGTGGTCTTGGGCAAAACAAAACAAAAATATCATATCACATGAGTCACCTTTTCTTTCCCAGAATGAAAATTCCATGTCACATACATTGAACAGAATCAAAATTGAGAATTCATGAAAAGGAAAAATTACTTAGAAAAAAAACTATGAATGCAAATACACACAATAATATAGATATATTTGAGGAAAACAATGGTCAGACTTGAAAATATTCAGACCAGGAGGGTGGCACAGAGAACTCAGAGTGCTTACTGTCAATATTAACAACTGAGTTCAATCCTCACACTTCACAAGGAAGGAGAGCATCAACCCTCACTGACTAGTTGTTCTCTGACCTCCACGCACACACATGTATGCATATGCACACACACACATACATAAATTTGTAAATTGTAATTCATGGATAACATAAATTGTAATTCATGGATTAACATATCCAAACATGTGTCTATGCTAAAGTAACCTACCATAACTATTAGTGCTGCTTAAATACCTATATATCTAATTGCTTGTTCTTCATTAGTAGGATCGAAAGGTTATTCCTGGACAAACTGTCAGCCCATGAAAGGAAACAGCCAGAATTGACCAGAGTCCAAGTCAACAGCTCCAGAGAGAGTGGACTGTTTTACCTCTCATCCACCTGTGCCCCTTTTCTAAGCCTAGGGAACAACCTGCGGAAGAGGGGGCGTGGTAGAATGTAAGGGCTGCGATTGGGGTGAATGGTGAAACTACAGCAATGTAGTCTGGACACTCATTTGATCAACTTGATTGAACAAACAACCTGTCACCCCCCACTGGATGGTGGGGCTGTAGGTGTTTGGGCACAACAGCCTGCAGATAGGTTTTGCATGAAGGATGCTTGTACTCATGGATTATCACTTATAGCTAAAAATGAAAAAAAAAACTGAGAGAAAGATGCAGGACAGTTATGGCAGAATGCATGATCTGGGATGGGGTGGGGGTTGGGGGGAGGGAAAGGGAAATAAGCCTGAACTGAATTGGAAAAAATGTATGAAATGCACAAAGCATCAATAAAAAACTAATTAAAAAAAAAAACATACCCACAGTAAATAACTGTATAAAAAAGACAATATTCTACATCTATGGTATAAAGATCTATAAGAAATTTTAACTTCAAATGAAATATAATCTGTAAACGTTCCCTGCCAAATACATTTCTTTTTTGGTGGCTTTCTGACACAGTCTCTCTGCAACTCCCTGTAATACTTGAGCAGCTGGTACTTACTGAACTAGTTCTTCTGCTCAGCCACTGAATTCTTTTCTAGAATGTGTATATTTATTGTTGTTATTCCCACATATTTTAATTTTACATATTCACTGACAATATACAAAATATTCTATTCTCTTATTTCTCTTTTTCTTTACTAGTGTCTTTTATTTTATGTGTATGGGTGCTGTGCTTGCATGTATATAAGTGCAACTGTATCATACAGTGCCTGCAGAGGCCAGAAGAGGATGTCAGATTCTCTAGAACTGGAGGTATGAATGGTTGTTTGCCACCATGTGGGTGCTGAAAACTGAACCCTCATCTTTTGCAAGTGCAGCCAGTGCTCTTAACCGCTAACACATCTTTCCAGTACTGACCCACCATTCTTATGACATCAAATTACTTATCTTTGATGAACTATTCGTTGAACTCACCTTTAATGTTGTCTTCCTAGTTCCTCTATTTCATGTCTTTTATCTTTAACTCATGTGGTCATTTAGCCATTCATGGTATCACTACAGATTTGTTGTTTGTCATATAAAGATCATTAAAAATCTAGAGGTTCATGAGACTAGCAATTTGATCAGGAACAGAAGTGATGGAAAAAGATGTCTTAGGTTCAGTGAAAACAAAATAATTGTCCACTAAATTCTCTTGATTAAGAACGTGTTGTGTCAACAATTATGGGATTTCTGTTCCCTGGGCTTATTCTTTCTAACCTTAGTTCTCACAGGAGAGTTCAGAATAAATTTGACAGATATGAAAACCCATTACTTCTTAGGATGACCGTATAAGGTAAAACGAAAGCGTTTGATTTCAGGGAAGGTTTTATCATTGTTTTAAGTGTGGCTTTCCTCCCAAAGGAAAACCTTCTTCAGGATTGTGAATCCATTTTACACACTTTTAGAGTCCATCACTTTTAAAAGATGTTCACTTTGTTGTGGGCAAAATATTAGACTCAAAATAACCTGTATGGAGTCTTTTTGGTTTGTTTTCCTCTGGACACGTACCTTCTGGTATCTTTCATTAACAGTCTAGAAATAAGCTCTTATATTAAGCTGTGTGCATGAAGTTATTTTACTTAGTAATCATTGCTGGTTTATATTTATATTTAGAAAATATTACTATTTATTATACATTATTTTGACAAGTAAAATTGTATGTATTCTTTATAATATTTTTATTGAAGTTTGTGCATTTCATACATTGTTTCTCAGTCCAATCTAGACTCATCTCCCCTTCCATGTCCCCCATCCCATCCGAGTTCATGCACCCTGCCATCCCGGCCCTGTATATTTTTCTTAGCAGAGGATTATTGTCCTTGAGGGAACTTTATTGTTTTAGTCGGTTCCCTGTCCTAGTTCCTCTGCTGTTGTTGTTCCCTCCAATCTTTACTGTTTCAACATATGCATATATACTATATATATATATATCACTTATACTAAAATTCTATCATCTGTACACAAACGTTTGTCATTTCCATATCATGTTTCAGGATTCACATTTTTCCTTTTTAAATTTATATTACTCTAAAATATGCCTACATAACCTCCACCTATATACCTAGATTACAAACTATAAAAATAAGTGGTGGGTTAATTCTAGAGCCTGTAAAGGGATTTACATTTTAAGAGCACAGTTGCTTTTAGGGAAAAGGGTATAGACGTTGATGTTGCTCACTTCGCCTTACAACTTAGTGCTAGCATCCACAAATGAAGGATACCATCTGTCCTTTGCTTTTCTGGGACTGTTTTACTTCACTTAGCCTGACATCTTCTAGTTCCATCCATTTACCTGCAAAGTTCATGATGTCAGCTTTCTTTACTGCTGCATAGAACTTCATTGTGTAGATGTACCTAATTTTCTCTATCCTCTCATTGGTTGAGGGGTATTTGGGTTGGTTCCAGCTCTTTACTGTGAAGAGAGCTGCAGTGAACATGGCTATGCATCCTCTCTCTGAGGTAGGATGAGTCATGTGAGTATATACCCAGGAGTGGTATGGCTGAGTCAGGTGGTAAGCTCATTGTCTTTTCAGGATTCTCTATACTGCTTTCCATAGTGGTTGTACGAGTTTACATTCCCACCAGCAGTGGATGAATGTTCCCCTTTTCCAGCAACTTCTTCAGCATTTGGTATCATTTATTTTCTTGATCCTAGCTAGTCTTAACAGAGGGAAATGATATCTTAAAGTGGTTTTAATTTGCATTTCCTTAATTATTAGCGATGTTGAACATTTTTTAAAGATATTTCTCAGCCATCTTTATTTCTTCATTTGTGAAGTCTCTGTTTAGCTCTATACAACATCTTTTGAGTGAGTCATTTGTTTTCTTACTTGTTTGTTTTTTGAGTAGTTTATATATTCTGGGAGTTAATGCTCTGTCAGATGTATCACTGGCGAAGGTTTCCTTCCACTCTGTGGGGTTTCTCTTCATTTCACTGATTGTTTCTCTGTTCAGAAACTTTTGAGTTTAATAAGGTCCCACTTGTCAATTTTCCACTTCACTTCCTATGCAGCTGCTGTCTGATTTAGGAAGTCTTCTCTTATGCCTATGTTTTGTAGGTTGCTGCTGCCAACGTTTTCATCTATCACCTTCAGAGTTTGGGATTTCATATTGACGTCTTGAATGCATTTGGAGTTGATTTTTGTAAAGGGCAAGAAGTAGGGGTTTAATTTTATTCTTCTACAAGTGGTGATCCAGTTTTGCCAACACCATTTACTGAAGATGCTGTTTTTCCTCCACTGGGTCTTCCTGGCCCCTTTGTCAAATATGAGGTGGCTGAAATTGTGTGTGCTCGAGTTTGGAACTTCAGTTTTGTTCCATTGGTCTACAGGTCTTTTTTTGTGCCAGTACAAGGCTGTTTTTTTTTATGACTATAGCCCTATAGTATAGTTTGAAGTCTGGTACAGAGATCCCCCCATATTACTCTTTTTATTGAGTGTTGCTTTGGCTATTCAGGGTCTTTTGTTTTTCCATATGAATTTAAGGATTTTTTTTCCAAGTCTGTGAAGAAACCAATAGGGATTTTAATTGGGATTGCTTTGAATCTGTATATTAATTTGAGAAGAATGGAATTTTACTATATTAATTTTTCCAATCCATGAGAATGGGAAATCTTTCCAGCTTCTGCTGTCTTCTTCAATCTCCTTCTTCAGGAGGAGATTTGTTATAGAGATCTTTGGTGTCTTTGGTTAGGTTTGTTCCTAAGTATTTCATTGTTTTGGATGCTATTGTGAGTTAAAAGATCTCCTTATATCCATTATTCAGTTGCTTGTTGTTGGTGTAAAAAAAGGTTACTGATTTTTGTAAGTTAATTTTGTATCCTGCCACTTTACTGAAACTCTTAATAGTTTATAGGAGTTTTCTGGTGGAGTTTTTAGCATCCCTTGGGTAAACTATCATATCATCTGCAAAAAGGGATAGCTTGACTTCCTCTTTTCCAATTAGTACTCCTTTAATTTCCCACTCTTGTCTTATTGCCTTAGCAAGTGTTTCAAGCTCTGTATTGAAGAGGAGTGGCAATAGTGGGCAGACTTGCCATGTTCCTGCCTTTAAGAGGAATGTTTCTAAATTTTCTCCATTTAGGATGATGATGGCTGTGGGTTTCTTGTATATGGCTTTTATTATATTGTGGAATGATCCCTCTAGTCCAATTCCCTCTAGGACTTTAAGCATGAAGGGATGCTGGATTTTCTCGAAGTCTTTTGCTTCATCTATCTTAATGATCATGTGGTTTTTGTTTTCCAGTCCATTTATGTGTTTTATAATATTTATTGATTTATGTATGTTGAATCATCCCTCCACCTCTGGTATGAATCCAGCTTGGTCATGATGGATCATCTCTATGCAGTTTGCAAGTATTTTGTTGAGAATTTTTGCATATGTGTTCATTAATGAGTTTCATCTATAGTTTTCTTTTTTGGTTATATCTTTGCCTGGTTTGGGTATTAGAGTGATGCTTGCTTCATAGAAGGAATTTGGAAGATTTCCCTCTGTGTTCTTATGAAGAAGTTCTTTTGAGAAGTAATGTTCTTTTGAGAAGTAATGGCTTTAAGTCTTCTTTAAATGTTTTATAGAATTCTGCTGAGGCTTTTTAGTATATTTTCAATTTCCTCCAATATTATAGATCTGTTTAAACTGTCAATCTCTTCCTGGTTAAGCTTTGTTGCTTCCCAGTATTTCAACTATTCACCCATTTCTTCTAGGTTTTCACATTTTTAGAGTATAGGTTTTTCAAGTATTCCCATATGATTGTCTGGATCTTTTCATTGTCTGTTGTGATGTTTCCCCTTTCATCACAAATGCTGTTGATTTGGAGTTGTTTTCTTTCTTTTGGTTAACTGGGCTAGAGATCTGTCAATCTTGTTTACCCTTTCAAAGAACCAACTTTTGGCTTCATTGATTCTTTTGTTGATTTTTCCTCTTATTTTTGTTATTTCATCCTGTCTGCTGTATTTAGAGTTCATTTGTTGTTGTCTCTCAAGTGTTTTTAGCTGCAGTGTTAGATCATTTATTTGTTCTCTGTTTTTTTTTTTTTTAAGTAGGCACCCAGGGCTATAAATTTACATCTTAGTACTGCTTTTAAAGTATCCCATATGTTTTGTTGTGTCATATAGTCATTTTCATTTAGATCTAGGAATGCTTTTATTTCTTCCTTGACCCATTCATTATTCAGGAGTGTGTTGTTTAGTCTCCGTGTGTTCTTGTAGATAGTAGTGCTTATCCTGATGTTGATATTGAGCTTTATTGCACTGTGGTCTGATAGAATGCATGAAATTATTAAATCTTTTTGTATTTGTTGAGGTTTATTCTGTGCTCCAGTAGGTGGTCGATTTAGGAGAAGGTTCCCTGTGGTGCTGAGTAGAAAGTAGATTGTCTGATGCTTGAGTGGAATATTTGGTAGATGTCTGTGAGGTCCATTTGGTGTATTGTATTGTTCAGGTCAGATGTCTCTTTGTTTATTCTTTGTCCAGTTGACCTATCTAGAGGACTCAGTGGTATATTGAAGTCTCCCAATATTAGTGTGCTGGGATTAATTTGTACCTTAAGGTCTTGCAGGATTGTGTTTATAAGTTGGGTGCCCCAGAGATTGGTTCATATATGTTTATGATTGTGAAATCTTCATGGTTAATTGTTCCTTTGATAAAGATGTAATGGCCCTGTTTGTCTCTTCTGATAGTTTGACTTTGAGGTCTATTTTGTCTGATATTAAAATAGCAACTCCTGCTTGATTTGGTTCCATTTGCTTAGAATATTTTTTCCATCCTTTCACTTTAAGTTGATGCCTGTCCTTGAGGATGAGATGTGTTTCCTATAGACAGAATATAGATGGATACTGTATTCTAAGCCATTCTCCCAGTCTATGTCTTTTGATTGAGGAATTTAGCCTATTTATATTTAAGGCTGTTATTGAGAGATATGTGTTGCTTCTTTTCATCCTATTTTCTGTTTGCTTTCTTGATCTAAGTTTGTAATTTCATAGTTTTACTTTTATTAATTTCCCTCTGTTCCTGTTTGGGGATAGCTGATCCTTTTTTCTGTCCTTTGAATTGCTTCTGTCCTTGAATTGCTTTGAGTATTTTCTGAATGGTTGGTTTCCTGGAGAGGTATTCTTTCATCTTGTTTATGTCATGGATGATTTTTCTTTCTCCTCCAAATATGATCAACATTTTTGCTGGGCATAGTAATCTGGTTTGGCATATGAGGTTAGTTTGTACTGGGAATACTTTGGTCCACATTCTTCTGGCTTTCATAGTTTGCATTGCAAAGTCTGCTGTAATTCTGATGTTTTTTTTTTTTTTTCCCCTTATATGTAACATTGTTTTTCTCTCCTTGCTTTCAGTATCTTGTCTTAGTTTTGGGTGTCTAGAGTTTTAACTATGATATGGCCTGGGGAGTTTCTTTTCTGATCTTGTCTATTTGGTGTTCTATGTGTTTCTTGTATTTGTATGAGTTTATCTTTTTTCAGTTTGTGGGAATTTTCTTATATTATTCTGTTGAAGTTGTGATGAATACCATTGTCTTGGGATTCTTCTCCTTTCTCTATCCCTATGGTGTAGAGATTTGGTCTTTTCATAGTATCTCACAATTCCTGATTGCTCCACTCTTGGGTTTTTAAAATTTTTTCATAATCTTTACTGAGCTTTCTAGTTGTTCCATATTATCCTGCAGGTCTGATATTCTTTTCTCTGCTTCTTCCATTCTGTTTCTGAGGCTTTTTCTCATCCTTTCCTGATGATTGGATGAATGTTCAATTTCCTTTTTCATTTCATCCTGTGATTTCTTTAGATTTTTCCACTTCCCTCTGGTGCCTGCCATTCGCATCTTCTAGCTCCTTGGTTCATTGGTCATTTTCTTTTTTCATTTTGGCCTGGGATCTTTTCAGCATTTCCGTTTCCTTCTGCAGTTTTTCATTTTCTCCCTTTAGTTCTTAACACATTTGTCATTATCTCCCTCTAGGTCCTTCTTGAGATTTTCATTCTCTCCCCTTAGTTCTCTAATTTCTTTGAATATGTCTACAGTTGTTCTTCTAAGGTTGGTGTCTTGACTTCCTTCCTCAGAGATCTCATTGTAGGGATCTTCTGTAGGGTTGGTAGAGTTCAGTGTGTATTTATTATGAGCTTTTCCCATCTTGTTTTTTCTTTGTGTCTTTGGCATATGGATTTGTTTGTTTATTTGATTCTTTGGATTCTAGCACCTCAACGTTGGCTGCACAGACTATAATCACCAATGCTGAGCATGCTAGGTCCTCTGCACCACAGCTCCACCAGGTTGAAGGAAGTGGGAGGGGGTTGTGTACATGTAGGACCCCAAGGGTCAAGGCAGTTCTGTCTTGCCTTACCAGCACCTCACAGATTGTTCTTCTAATATCTTTGTCTTTGGTTGTTTCTAGGGAACTCTCACTGTAGGAATCTTTTATAGGACTGGTAGAGTTTGGTGTGTATTTATTCTGTGTTGTTTCTTTTTTTTCATTCTGTTTTTGGCATGTGGGTTTGTTTTATTGTTTGCATTCTGATTTGAGTCTCAACTTTTTCTTCCTTGCTTTGAAGGCTTGCTTTGCTTGTTTCCTTCGGGTGCTTTCTTTGTCTTCTCCTTGTTTATGGAGGGCTGGCTGGTATAGGTTTAAGGTTTTCTCTTTTGGTTGTATATTGGAAGGTCTAGCTATCTCTTCCCTTTCTGTTCTGGAGGTTTTCCAGAACTTGGATCGGTGATAACCAGGTTGGTTTACCACTGAGCACTATACTCACTCCGTTCCCTCCGGCCAGTTCCTCTAGGTTGGCTGTGAAACCTAGTGTGCCGGGACTGGTGTTGAGAGACCGGAGTTGTGGAAGGCTCCTGTCTCTTCTACTTCCTCGTGCCTTGAACTCACTACCTCTGTTCCCACTGGGAACTCGCACCTCAGCACAAGCGAGGAGGGGAAGGCTTTGCATTTGCTCCCGTGGCCTGTGCACCAGCACATCAGCCCCCTCTGTATCCTGGTTCTGCTGTGCTTGCTGGGAGTCTCGGCCCATGCTGATCACACAGGAGGGGTGTGGTTTCTCCTGGGTGTTTGAACCCCACCCTCTGGGGCTGGATTCCTGAGGGGCCACTGGATCAACACTTGCTTCTCTACACACTGGTGGTTGTATGTATTTATAAAATGTTATAAAATATATATGCATAAATATATGAGTAATTAAATTTTGTATTACTTCAGATAATTTTTACAACGACAACACTTGACATTTTACTCTTGGCAGTTTTCAAAAAATGTTATTAATATTATAACCACATTGCACAGTTCTTTTGAACTTTGTTTCCTTCAAAGAACTGAACTTCACATCTTCTAGCTAATATATCACTAACCCACTTACAGCCTCCTATTCATCTTATATTTTGGCTTACATTTGAAGCTAGTTTTTAAACTTGAAGTGGTCTTTCCCTTTTAGTGTCTAGCTTATTTTTCTTAAAATCTGTCTTCCAGCTTCACTCATGTTACTGTAAATGGTAAGATTTCTTTCTTCTTATAAAAAAAGAATGACATTCTGTTGTGCACATATACTTCATTTCTTTATCTCTGAATATCTACTAACTTTGGCTGTGGGCCTTTGCCATTGTGGATAATGACACGATAAATATGGGTGTGCAGTCATCTCTTCTAACCCTTTGGATATATGCCCAGAAGTGGAATTGCTGGATCATATGGTAGTTCTTTCTTCAATTATTTCATATGTATAGCTCTTTTATCAGTTCAGTGTTCAAGGGTTCCTTTTTCTCTACAGTCTGCCAACATCTGCTGGTTTTCTTGTTTGGTTTTGGCTGTTCATTGTTTTTGTTAATTGATATTCCACCAAATGTGAAGTGCTACCTGATTGTGGTTTTAACTTTTGTTTCCCTGATAATTAGAAACTTTGAGCTTTATTCCTGTATCTATTGGCCTGATCTGATAAACACTAGCTCATATCTTCTGTTCATGCTCTGATAATGTTATTTTCTTACTAGGTGAGTTTATTTGAGTTTTTAATGCATTTTGAGCACAAATCTCTTAGATACTTGCTTCATGGTTATGATAAAATAAATTGTCAAAAGCAATTGAAGAGAGACAACAATTATTTTGGCTCATAGATCAAGGGTATGTTCCATCACACTGAGGACATCATCATGGTTGGAATTTGATTTAGCTGGTCACATTGCTTCCACAGTCAGGAAGCAAAGCGATCACAAAGCCACCCTTTACCAGTTTCCATTCAGCCCAGGATCCCAGCCCAGGTAATGGTGCTGTGTAGTTAGGGTGAGTCTTTCACACTCAGTTAATCTAATCTAGATAATCCTTCATGGGAATGACCAAAGGCTTGCTTCGTAGGTCACTGTGGTTTCTGTCATGTTGATAATCAATATTCACCAACAGAAATTCTTTATCTGATATATGTTCTCCAGATAATTCTCCCATTAAGCAGGTTAACTGTCCATTAGTCACTCTATTATTTCCTTTGTTTTTCATCTTGCAGAGCTTTTTGGTTTGATGCTGGACAAGTTCTGTATTTTTTCTTCGCCTTCCTGTGCCTTTGTATATGATTTCATTATTAAAAAGAAACATTTTCCAGAAAAGTATTATTCAACATTTCTCCCTGTTTATTTTAGTAGTTTTGCATTTTAAGAACTTTGTTTTGAAAAAAAAGACATAAACTTTTTTAAACAGGTATCTAATAACATATTTCATGTTTAATTCGCTTTGAGTTGATTTTGTATATACTCTGAGATGAAGATACGGTTTCTGTCTTCTTCGATGGGATATTGATTTCCCCAAAACCACTCATTCCAGATATTGTTTCTCCCAATTTTATGTTCTTAGCAGCTTTGTAAAAAATCAATTTATATTCAATAAATTTGCATACCTCAAGATTCTCTATTGCATTTTGTTAGTTGTGTATTCCTTTTTTAAAGATGTATTTATTAATTTCATTTGTATATGTGTATGCCTGTCTGAAGTTTTGTACTCCACATGTGTGCAGAGACTCTGGAGACTACAAGAGGACATCAAATCCCTTTTAAGTGGAGTTATAGATAGTTGTTAGACAAAATGTAAGTGCTGGTAACTTAACCCAGGTCTCCAAAAGGAGTAAGCATTCTTAACCACAGAGCCATCTCTCCATATCCAATGTATCTATTTTTCTTTTGAATTTTCTTTGTATACTGTTTTGAAATGACATGTGATTCCCCTGCCTTGATCTTTTGGTATCAGGCTCGCATAAACTTCATAAAATTAGTTTAAAAACGTTTGTTCTTCTCCAAGTTTTTAAACAAATTTAAGGATTAATACATTAAATGTTGAATAGAATTTACCAAAGTGATTAAATAATAGGAAACTTTCTGCTAGTAACTTTAATTATGATCTCTGTTCACATTATTTCATCATGAATTAGTTTTGGTGTTTGCTGATGGGCACCTGATTTCTACAAAGTTATCCCATTTGGCGGTTTACTGTAACCTCCTAAGATTTTTTTGTATTTCAGTATTATTAGACTTAAGGCCTTGGAGTTTACATGTTTCTTTTAGTTAGTTAAAGGCTTAGCAATTTAATCATAAGAAAACCAACTAGGACTAAGAGGGATGGCTCCATGGTAAAGTGCTTGTTCTTTAAGCATGAGGACCTGAGTTTGGAGTCCCCTGAACCTCAGTTAAAGTCCTGTATGTGAGCTGGGTGTGATGGTCCACACTTTTAATCCCAGCACTCAGGAGGCAGAGTCAGGTGGATCTTTATATGTTCAAGGCCAGCCTGGTCTACATAGTGAGTTCTAGGACAGCTGGAGCTATAAAGAGACCTTGTCTCAAAAAGACCAAAAAAAAAAAAAAATCTGGTATGGGGCCCATGTGTATAACTCCATCAGGGAAGGAGAATAGAGACAGACATACTCTACACTAGCTGGCCAGCCTGTCTGGGCAAAACAACAAGCTCCATGTTCAGTGAGAGACCCTGTCTCAAAAAGTAAGGGGAAAGGGGTAGAGAGAGACATCAGATATAGACTTTTAACTTCCATATGTGCCCACATGGGTGGGCAAACCTGCATCCACATCTATCCATGTCATAATTCATTAAAAGATTATACAATTTCAAAGAAGCACTGTGTGTTATAACTAAGGCAACTATAATGGTTCATAGAAAGCAACCTGGGATGGATGACTTATGAGCGTGATTAGGAGATTTAGAGCTTCACAGACAGAGGCAGCCATAATGGGGTCTTGAAAGAGTAGAAGCCCAAAGTATAAAGGAATTTCTGATGCTTAAAGGTTTTAAGGGGTAGGATTTTCATATCATGTGACCTAACCTATGTTCCAGGAATCATAATTCAGGAAGGCATTGACAAAAGTAATGATATAAGTCAAGGTTGTGTTGGGCTTTGGTATTACAAGGGCAGGGCTTGCCTTAAGGTCTAATGGGGAGGGAAAAAAATATGAGAGCCATGCTCTAGCATCAGCTTATCAGCTCTCTGTCTGTAGAGAAAGACAGCAAAGGGTATAGCTTGATTTCCTGGAGGGAGAGCCTCTAGAACTTCTGTGACACAATTGCCCAATGCTCACCCCCCCAACCACACACACACACACACACACAAAAAGTGAACTCTGGGCTTTGTTGATTTTATTCTATTACTTTTATGATCTTATAGCATAATTTCTGCTCTTTACTTTGGTTACTTATTTTTCTCGTAATCATTATTAATTTTCTTCTACTAAACTTTAGTCTCAGTTTGTTCTTTTTTGTCAACTTCCTTGAAGTGCACATAGTTTCTAATATATTATTTTCTTTCTTTTTTCTTTTTTGTCTTTTTGAGACAGGATCTCCCTTTAGTCCCAGCTGGCCTGGAGCTTGCTCTGTAGACCAGGCTGGCATTGAACTCAGAGATCTGCCTACCTCTGCCTCCTGAGTGCTGGGATTAAAATTGTGTGCCACCACAATGGCTAACATTTTTTTTTTCTTTTTCTTATTGGTATAAATTTTCTTCTTGTCTCTAATAGATTTGGGGTTGGTATACTTCCATTTAATTTGCTTCAGAATATTTCAAAATTCTCTTTTAGTTTCTCCATTGATTCTTATTTTACAGGATCATTTTATTTGGGTTGTATACATTTGTCCAGCAGGATCTGAATCTCAAATTTTTCAGCCACGTATTCATGATTTGAACGCATAGCTTCTGTCACTATTTTGAAAGCTATGGAGCTTTGAGGAGATGAGTCTGTTTGGCAGAAGTAGATCACTCAGGACAGACCTTTGAAAGTGTCACCTGCCTAGGGTTCAGTCCTGTTTCTTTCTGAGCCCCATCAGGTTGGCAAGCACTGCCACAGGGCCCACTGCTATTGTCTGAGCCACACCCACCATAACAGACTGAAACCATGAGAAAATAAATCCTTCTACTCTTGAGTGGCTTCTACTGGGTACTGTTGCAGTTATATATATAAAAAAAAATCAGTACATTGACATTTTCCCACAATGTGTCTTTTTATTGATTTGTTATTTTGCAGCATTATGACTGGGAATATATTTTATATGATCTCAGTTTTTATACATTTATCAAGATTTATTCTGTGGCAGAAAATGATCTGTCCTGGAGAATGCTCATTGTATGCTTAAGAAAAATGTGAATTTAGTTGCTGTTTAACGGAATGGCTGTAAATATACATTTGAGATAAAGAATGGATTGCTGGGCAAACATTCTGTCATAGAGTGACATCTTCAACCTTGTTTATTAATTTTTCTGTTCAGATTATTTATCCATTACAGAAAGCGAGGGGCTGAAGCTCCTACTAAGCTGCATGACAGTGTTTCTAATCCCTTCACATCTATTAAGAGTTGCAGAATAGACCTAGTTGTCTGCTCTTAGATGAATACATATTTACACTTGCTGTGTGCTTATTTAAAGTCATTCTTTGCTATCTTTTGGAATTCTGGACTTAAAGTCTATTTTGTTGGAGGAAATTGTAGCTATACATGTGGTGCATGCTGTCTTCTGATTCCCATTTCTAGGATGTATTTTTTTCCTTCTTTTACCCTCGGTCCACATGCAGTTCCAGGTGATGTATGTCTCTTTTACAACATAGACATTTGGACATTGCTGCTGTTTTAAAATCTCTTCTGTGAAGCTATATTTTTATTAATGTATTTAATGCATATGTGCTGGATAGCTTTGGTGTCAACTTGACACACCTGGGTTGAGGGAGCCTCGGTTGGGGAATTGGCTCCATTGGATTGGCCTGTGGCCACATCTGTGGTGTATTTTCTTGATTGTTGAGCAGTGACAGTATAAGAAGGCAGGCTGGGCATGAGCCACAGAGCAAGCCAGTAGAGAGCAAGCCAGTGAACAGCAGTCCTCCATGGCCTCCAGTTTCCTGCCCTGAGTTCCTGTCTTGGGCTCCCTAAGTGATGAAATGTGACCCAGGAGATGTAAGCTGAATAAACCCTTTCCTCCCCAAGTTGGTGTCAGAGTGTTTTGTCACAGCAATGGAAAGACAAACTAGGACAGCATATAAATTCTATTGCAGATAAAGGAAGATTACTTCTACTGTTTTAAGTTGTTTAATGGTTGTTCTGTAGATCCATTTTCCCTTTGTTCTTCAGTCAGTGTCTTCATTTGCAACTAATTTTATTAGCATTCCAATTTGATTCAATTCATTTTATCTTTTGTGTAGACCATAGACTTTTCCTTGCAGTTACATAAAAACATGCTATCAAAAGCTGATGATAGCTTCACTCTAATTGCATAAAATCTACACTTTCACTTCACTCTCTCACACATATTTATTTTTTATTTGATGAGTGCATCTTTTTATTTTATATTCCTTGACAAGTTATTGTTATTCTTAATAAAATTGTCTCTTACTGTCATATTAAGGTATGATTCACAAACCAAGATTATTGTAGTAAACTATTCCAAATGTAATTATGTACTTATTCTTACCAGTAAGGTTTTTACTTTCAAATACTTTGTATTGCTAAATACCATCTTTCTCAACTTAAAGACATTATCCTGTCATTTTATACTTGTAGAATGGAGATAAATTTCCCACCTTTTGTTTATCTAACAAAATCTTTAGTTTCCCCTCATTTCTGAAGAAACTCTGTACTGTGTGGAAAATTCTCTACCTGGATTGTACATTCAGTGTTTCAAACCTATCATCTCATTCTTTCCTGTGCTTGTAATTCAAATAAACCCTTTCCTCTCCAAATTGGAGGTCAGTGTTTTATCATCATAAAACTAGGCATATGCCTTTAATCCCAGCACTCAGGAGGCAGAGGCAGGCAGATCTCTATGAGTTCAAGGCCAGCCTGGTCTACATAGTGAGCTCCAGGGCAGCTGGGACTAAAGGGAGACCCTGTCTCAAAAAGACAAAAAAAAAAAAAAAAAAAAAGAAAAAAGAAAGAAACTAAGACAAGGTCCTCTTCCTGGCTCCAAGCATTATCTACTGATCCTGACTGGCCATCTTAAAGGCTGCCCTTAGCCACACTCAGCCCTTTATGTTTGACTTGCATATCACTGTCGTCAAGTCCACATATTGTTTCTTCTACTGGATTAATCTCGCTGTTGATGCTTTCCATTGTGGTTATTATGTTTATTTGTAATTTATAACTCCAGAATTTTTACAAGTAATTTCAATATCTGCGTTAAATTTCTAGTTTTAATTGCTGAGTTTTTTATGTAATTGAATCATTTCTCAATATAAGTTTGATGCTCTGACATTTCTTTTCTTTCTTTTTTCTTTTCTTTTCTTCTTTTTTGTCCCTGTGAGCTAATAAGCTGGCCTAGAATTCCACTACGGAAACCAGCTGACATTCATTCTCACAAAATACCACATACTTCTACATCCCACATGCTGGGATTAAAGCCGATCCCTACCACACCTGGAGATTTACTTAGCTTTCTTAACATTATCTTGAAATCTTTGTCAAGAAGCTAATAAGTTTATATTTCTTTAGTGTCCCTTATACTTTTTTCTTTAGTGGTCACTGTTTGTCCCATTGATTAGTTGTTCCATGCTTTACTGGTTAGTTTTGATCTTTGTGGCCTTCATTTTGTGGTGTTTTTTCATTGGAAGAATCAAGGACATATTCTAACTTTGCACACTGTATAAGAAAACTATTCTGGGAACTATGGGCAAGATCTCTGCCATCCATTGATGAGTTTGGTTCTGGAGTCTTGTGTAGATTGCCCTGATATATAGATCAACGGGTGATGTTTTCTGGCACCTGGATCTGTGGAAGTGGACCTAGACCCTGAAAACAGTGTGGAAAAAACATTGGTTGAGCCTTTGGTGATAAAACTGAACTGTGGCTACTTGAAGACTGTCCTAGGCCAGCATCCTCAGGAGCTTGTCTAAGGGTCCTTGGGTGTTAGTTGAACTTTCAATCTCTAGGCAGCCTCTAAGGTGGCCAGTCAGGATCAGTAGATAATGCTTGGAGCCAGGAAGATGGACCGTCTCTGTCTTAGTTTCTTTCTTCTTTTTTTTTTTTTTTTTTTTTTTTTTTTTTTTTTTTTTTTTTTTTTCTTGTCTTTTTGAGACAGGGTCTCCCTTTAGTCCCAGCTGCCCTGGAGCTCACTATGTAGACCAGGCTGGCCTTGAACTCATAGAGATCTGCCTGCCTCTGCCTCCTGAGTGCTGGAATTAAATGCATGTGCCTAGTTTTATTATGATAAAACACTGACCTCCAATTTGGAGAGGAAAGGGTTTATTTGAATTACAAGCACAATCCGTCACTGAGGGAAGTCAAGGCAGGAACTCAGGCCAGGAACCTGGAGCACAGATCATGGAGGATAAGTGCTTAATGGCTTGCTACCCTGGCCTGGGCTCAGTCTGTTTTCTTATACAATACAGGACCCCCTGCCCCAAAGTGGTACCACCCTCATGGGCTGGGCCCTCCCATATCACTCTATAAGAAAATGCCCCAGGGATATAAACACAGACAAATCCAATGGAAACAATTCCTCCCTTGAGGTTCCCTCTAACCAGGTGTGTCAAGTTGTCAACTAAAGCTATCCAGCATAGACCTGGATCTTGCCTTAAAGGGCTAGACTGTCACTGAAGAGAAACAATAGTTCAATCCACTAAAATATATCTGGGTCCTATGTGCAAAGCGATTGGCCTAGAGCCTGAAACCTGGTTACTGGCTTGAAGATTGAGTGGGCAGGTAATGTCCTGGAAGTTTGGCTTGGGTATTATTACTATGAAATTGAACTTAAAGTTTCAACCCGTAGAGGTGGTACTGGATCATGGTAATTTGGAGACAAGCCCAGTGCCATATTCAACTGATGCAGGACTGAAATGTGATTCTGCTGAAGCAGGTGTGGACCTCGGCTCCTTTGGGATGCAGGATTGCAAGAGCTGATTTGTGTGATGTGACCAGAATGAGTGGACTGACCTCAAATAGGCCTATAGCTGGTTGAAGTTGGCCTTATCCCAGAGCCCAAGAACACCAATGTGACACAGAAACAGACTCAGATCCTAAGAATGGATGAACTTATCTGGATCTTAAGTATTATAAAATTTGGAAAAGCCCAAATCTCCAGGACTGCAGTGACTGGCCAGAGGGTGGGTGGATTTGCAACTTTTATTTGGGATGGTTGGTCTAGGGCTGTAGAAATATGGTGCTGCAGTACATCTAAAGCTTGGGACTCTTGAGGTGAGCATGCTTCTAGAGGCAGCCCAAAGCCTGGGTCGGACTGAAGACCAGTTTCACCAAAAGCAGTTCTGGAGGCTGAATCTTCAATGGCATGCTACCAGAGTCTACTGCGGCCCACTTGGAATTGGTTTAGGTCCCGACTCTGATCTAAATCCTCCACTTTAGAGCTATCTGCTCCAGCATAAGTCACCATTACTGTTTAGAAGATAAGACTGAAGTCTGGTCCCCTAGGGTTCACCCAGTGGTATGCTTTATAGAAGCAGGCTCAGTGTTAAAGCTGAAGGCTGAGTGTGGTGCTCATGTTCCAATTTTTCCTCCAAGTAGAGGATGTTGCTCTCCATAAGATGTTGCTCGAGAGTGGGGTGTTCTGAATGTTATCACACTGACCATCCTTCACCATGCCAGTTATCTATTTTGTTTTCATAGGCCATGTGGAGGTTATAATCACTCACTTTGCTCCCATAGCTCTTAAAAATCTATTTCTTTCTAGCAAGATTTGTAGCTGACATTTCTGCAAGTGTGTGAAAGTACCATTCCACCATCCTAATGAGAGCCAAGGAAACAAGATTTAAATAAAGGAACCAAAAGTCTTCTATCTTAATTTTTCAATACTATGGTGATTTTAGGAGTTAAAACAACAGAGGGGGAAATCTCTTATTCCTATAGTAATAATCCATTTCCTCAAGTTTAGTATTTCCCAACACAAATTTAACAATAAAATGTATATGGTAATTATAATTTAGCCAGTATTTCTGATTAATACAAAGAAATGGAGAAAACAATGGACTGAAAAAAATAACTTTCATAGAAACCTTAAACTTTCTCCTCTCCAAAAATAGCACTGTGGTGTTTTATGGGTTTCCAAATTTTTTAATGATTTAAATTCTCACAGTTCATTAGTACTGAAGCATGTCATTCTATTCTTCATCCCATGTCATTTGATTTTTTAAATAATATTCTTCATTTTCTTAAATTTTTAAATATTTATTTATTTATTTATTTATTTATTTATTTATATGAATGTACTGTCTGCATGCAGGTCTGTGCACCCATGTCGTGCAATGCCAGCAGAGGTCAGAAGAGGGTGTTGGATTCCCCTGGAACTGGAGTTAAAGATGGTTCTCAGCTGCCATGTGGGTGCTGGGGATCGAACCTGGGTCCTCTGCAAGAGCAGTTGGTGCTCTTAACTGCTAGGCCATTTTTCCAGCCCCATCATTTGATTTTTTATAAGCTTATTTGTTTAACTCAATATCTTGTCTAAAACCTGGGCTACCTTCCAGGTATTTTAGATGGTAACTGTTGTTGGAAGTTTTACAAACTATCCTTTAAAAAAAAAATGATTTTTCCGGGCTGGAGAGATAGCCTAGCAGTTAAGAGCACCGACTACTCTTGCAGAAGACCCAGGTTCGATCCCCAGCACCCACATGGTGGCTAAGAACTGTCTGTAACTCCAATTCCAGGAGAACTCCAGTTCCAGGGGAATCTGAGACCCTCTTCTTACCTCCGCAGCATTGCACGGCATGGGTACACAGACCTACATGCAGACAGTACATTCATACACATACAAAAATAAATAAATGAAATTAAAAAAAAATGATTGTTCCCAGAAAAGCTAATTTTCTTTTTTTTTCTTTTTTTATTATTAAACTTTTTCCATAGGTCATATATCATTTCTTAATCGAATCCAGAGTCCCTTCCCTTTCCCTGCTCCCCACCCCACCTGAGTCCCTGCACTCTACCATACATGTCCTGCATCTTTTTCTGAGTCTTTCCAGAGTTTTTTTTTCAGTTATTTTGTTGTTGTTCTCTCCAACTTGTATTGCTACAGTATATATACATATATATGCATAGTTATATATATACATAAATATATATGTACATACATACATACATACATACATACACATATCACTTGAATTGGAGGATTTTTTTTTTCCCCTAAAAGATGTCATGTTTTCCTTAAGGAAGTGCTTGAAGGTTCCTCCTTGGTAATCCAAAACAACCATCAATCCTGCACTTTTGCTCCACATTGGGGTCTTTCCCTCCTATGGTCCCCCAAATGAAGTCCAGTAAGCATGTGTCCTGTTTCGATCCCCCTGCACTGGCCTCCATGATGCAGCCCAGGTAGTCCAAAAATGGCAGTCTATAATCTGACAAGGCTGACATCCCCTTAGCTGTTTAGTCCACAAGCTGGGTATCTCAGTAGTCTCCATCTGGCATTGAAGGTTTGGAAGATTCTTGGAGAGACATGAGTCCTCAGTCCATATTGGAAGGTTTGGCCTGTCTTCAATTCTTACTGGCAAGTGCATCTACTCTGTGGCTGCCACCGCTTTTGACACTCCTCAAAGACATGAGACACAGCTTTTGAACCTTCCAATATGGACTGAAAAGCTACTTTTCAACATGAAACATCATTAAAGTAAAATGATAGTATATAAGCTTGTCAGAATGCTGATCTTCTAAGAGTTGTCAGAGGTTGTCTGTTTTACCTTTCTACCCATGGGATCAATTATTCTTTTTTGATCAATGACTGTATTGGTTTTCTTGCTGTCCTCAAATACCTGACACAGCCAACTTGAAGAAAGAGGGATTTATTTGTATATTAGAGTTTCTAATGATACTGTCCCTCATGGCAGGTAAGGTATGGAGGCTTCAGCAGCAGGTCATGCCCCATGCAACTTGGGAAGCAGAGAGCAAGTAATGCTGATATTCCACTAGTTTTCTCCTTCATATATATATACATATATATATATATATATGAAGGAGAAAACTATATATATATATATATATATAGTTTTATCTGGATTTATTTATTTATTTATATATGGATATAAATGGATAAATTAAAATCCATATATATGGATATATGGATTTATTTATATATATATATATATATATATATATATATCCATAAGGTGAAAATACTCAAGAAAAAAATGGATAAATTAAAATCCATATATATGGATTTATTTATATATGGATATATATATATATATATCCATAAGGTGAAAAATACTCAAGGAAAAAATGCATTGTGATTATTTCCCGGCATTTTCACACAAGCTTTATCCATACTGTATAAATTGATCCAGCCCCACAGTATCCAAACAATTATTCAACTATTGCTTCCTTAGAAGAGGAAATTGAGCATAGAAGGTTGTCTAGTCAGTCAAGGTAGCAGGCTCTGCATGTGAGGTCATTTCACCCCACTCAGAATTACACAGGATTACACTTACCTAGGGCTTTTACTTTTAAATTGCAGATGAGCAGCCAATGAAACAGAAGAAACTACAAAGGAATTTTCCATTGTTCCTTCTAGTAACCTAACTTCCAATAAACATGTCATATCTGCTCTGCACAATGGACTTGTACACATAGATTTCTATACAGCTAGGGAAGAAAGTTTTGTATGACTTCCCTCATAGCCTCTGTGGAACATTCCTTAAATACCCAATTATATGTATTAATGGTACTTCTCATCTCCTTTAGGCTCTGCAAACCTGTACACATTATGTCCTGCTTTTCACAAGGCTGCATCTCATTGCATGCTGCTGGCTTCCTGTGTTTAGTACAGATGAGAGACACAACTATGCAGTAACTGTCATCTTTGCCAAGACATATGAGGCACTCATTAGCCTTCTCATCTAATGTCTCCCTGTTTCTATATTTCAAGAATTATTTACATGGTAAGCAATGAATTCAAATAGAGTACTAGGGGCCTTGGTGGTTTTTGTCATTTCTCATTTATGGTCATCTCTGTTTCCTAAAGTGCTTCCTATTACTGTCTTCTGTATGTCACAGAAGAGAAAAAAAAGATTTGTTTCTGCAGAATCCATGCAAGTTTATGCAGTAATACAGGTCAAGTTAGTAACATGATTTAACACTAGTTATTTTATATAATGTTCACAGTATTATACGAATCCTCATTTTACATCTGCATTTACTCAGTAGTAAACTGAGTTCAGGAGTCTTCATCTGGTATTTAGACACAGGCCTTGCTGACTACACCACCAATGTGTTTCTGGGAAGCCACAGTTCTTTCTCATTAAATGTTTTATCACACATTTTTACTTCATTGTTATTTTTTACAGCACTTGAGTACAAAGAGCAAGTTTTCCCTGTTACCCAAAAATAACAATGCAGGCTTCTAAGCAAGTTGCTACACAATTGTGTGCCAACAGTCTCATTATGGTATTTCTTGCTCATCTTCTAGATGGCATCTTGCACATAAACACTCACATCTGTCTTGGCTCTGAAATAGTGATACATATGATAAAATTCATAACAGATCTTGGAAAATGTTCTCATTTAATACAGAGACAGGAAAACATGAACTGAAATAAAGCCATACATAACATATGGGTAGCAATTAACAAGTAGATTTTATTTTATTTTTTTAACTGCATGTAAGAGAAATGTTCTGATGTGTGGGTTTTCTATTGAATTTTTGTGACTTTCATCCACTATGGTTTGACGACATTTAGATCTCCCCTTTAACCCTCCTCCCACTGCCCTGGGGCAATTTAATGCAATCACTTATATATACATATGTATATATTAGTCCCCAGTTAGTTCAGTTCCATCCACTGGGCACGCCCAAGAGTCCCACCTCTGTAATACAGAATCCTTTCACTTCCAGCAGGCATCAAATTACCAGAAGTTCATTTGGTTGGATTGAGATTTCTTACCAACTTCTCCGTGCCTTGGCTGGGATTTTGTCTAGGCCAAGCTCGTACAGGACCTGCGCATGCTGCTGTCACCATTGCTGAGGGGTCATGTGACTAAATGAGCAGCTGTCACGCCATATCACGGACCCCCTCTGGCTTTTTACAATCTTTCTGTCTCCTCTTCTGCAATGATCCCTGACGCTTGGGAGGCAGAGGTTTGAGATAGCCGTCCTATTTAGTGATAAGCACTCTACGGCCTCATGTTCTCGGCACCTTGGCCAATTGTGGGTCTCTGTGTTAACCACCATCTGATGCATAAGGAAACTTCTCTCATGAGAGATGAGAGATGCACTCTTCCTATTTGCTCAGTTGAAGAAGTGTCATTTAGGGCCAAGAGTCTTACAGACACTAATTCTCTGTGTTTGACATGTTGTGGGACTCTGCATGTGTCTCCCTCTGTTGCAGAAAGAAGCCTGTAAATACGAGGATGCACATTTAGAATAAAGAAATTATGTTGGTCTAAGGATCTGGCAAAAGTACATTTTTCTCTGGGATCTATGACCTCTCCAGCCATGTGTATTTGGCTATGTTTAGAGAACCACAGGAGTTTCTTTCCATTGAACATACCCTAATTCCAATTAGACAGCTGTTTATCATCCCCAAGATAAAAGTACCACTACTGTACCAATAGCAATAGTTTACTAAGAGAGTCATTGTTTACTAGGCTTTATGGCAGGCAGATTAGGGCCATTAATTGGTTTTCTGCTTTGACAGCTTATATAGCATGTTCTGATACCATGAGACCCAGTCTTCAGGGAGGAGGCTAACAGGTCAGTTCCAGCCATATTGCTCCAAGTAGGTGGTCTGTCTTCAACAATAGGGTCTTTCCCTCAAATTCTGGGAGGTAATCAAGAGCTGCAACAATAGCCTGTGTTATTTTAGGAGTCACTTGGACTTCCCTGATTAACAACTCAGAGGGAGGTTTCTCCTGCTTGGCACTGTGTTTTTTGTTATGTAGCCTTCAGCTATACACATGCACTTGTATATTTATTGTATGTGCATGTCTCAGTAGGAATTCGAAGTACTACATTTCTGTCTGATTTTTAAAATATATTTTGTTTATTATTTTTATTTTATGTGTGTGAGCATATTGCTTACATATATCTAAGAGCACCCTTGTTTTGCAGAGATCATAAGAGGGTGTCAGATCCCCAGGAACTGGAGTTGTGGATGGTTGTTAGTCACCATGTGTTTGCTGGGAATTGGAACAGGGTCTTCTTCAAGAGCAGCCAGTGCTTTTAATCACTGAGCCACCCAGCCCTGACCATCCAGTTTTCATGCCATCTAAGCATTATTTATCAGTCCTCTCAATGCCCGTATCAGTCTCTCTGTACCCGCTCCAGTTAAAGCTCCTTCCCCCCGTTTCCCCTTGATAACACTTGCCTCCTACTGTCATTGTCTCCTTAGCTTCTTCTTATGTTGACTTTTTTTTTTAATTGTGAGGAAAGTTTATTGAGCTCGACCAGGCTGTGTCACACTTTTACTGTAGAGGCAGCCCTTATGTTGACTTTTTATTTTATTTTATTTATTTTATGTGTATGAATGTACTGTCTGCGTGTAGGTTTGTGCACCCATGTCCTGCAATGCTGTGGGGCTGGAGAGATGGCCTAGCTGTTAAGAGTGCCAACTGCTCTTGCAGAGGACCCGGGTTCGATCCCCAGCACCCACATGGTGGCCGAGAACTGTCCGTAACTCCAATTCCAGGAGAACTCCAGTTCCAGGGGAATCCAACGCCGTCTTATGTTGACTTTTTAAGTGGCTAACATGAACAGCACCACAATTACCTATTTTAGTTATTAAAAATACTGTATTTTTTTTGTTTGTTTTGCATGTATGTGTGTAAGTGCACCATATGTGTACATTCCCTCAAAGTCAAGAAGAAGGCATCGGATCCCTTGGAACTAGAGTTACAGAAGCTGTGAGGTGCCATGTGAGTGGTGTGAACTGAACGTTGAGTCCTCTGCAAGAGCAGCCAGTGCTCAAAACCTGTGAGCCGTGTGTCCTTCCCTCCCATGTCTTAAGTTTATTGTTCATGGGAATTCTGGTTTCTTTTGGCTCCCATAGCATACTTGTAGGTTATCTGCTTTTCCTTCAGTGTCTTCTCTTGAAATGCCTTTTTTTCTGTTCAAATTTTTTATCTACCAGTGACCTTATTCCTGGACTATTTCCACTCTGCCTTTATGAAGAATTACTATTAGCATGCAAGCCACATTTCATTGACAGTTTATATAGGTAAATGACAAATCTTTTTCTTTAGCTTAGACTTAACTTAAAATAAGAATAAACATATGTACCCACCTCTAAGCCTCTCCATTAAGATCACTGACAGTCACCCCAGGTTTCAATATCTCAGACTGACATAAGACCTCAAAAGGTACATGAAGGAATGCATACGTTCTTATAGCTAGGTATGCCACAATCTGTATACATTTCAAAACACATTTTACATTCTGAGTATATAATGTTATCAATTGAAAATAAAAGCAAATTTAAATTATGGACTCTGTAAAGACAAGAAATTATTGTCATGTCTATGAGAAAATTATGTATCATTGAAATATTATAAAAGATTGACATACCTGAATATGCATTGGCCAAATACAGTTAAATTTCAATAGAAAAATATAAGCTCAAAATTAACAAAATAAAATGCTTCAGTGTTTTTTTAAAATGTTAAGTTGATAAAATTCCTAATAAACAAGAGACCCAGATTCACAAAGATTAACTAATAAATTTAATGACGTAGGTATTTAAGTCTATATATTGAAAGCTATCACAAATACAAAAATTTGAACAAAAGTATGAACTCAGGGTCTATAATGAATATGACACATTTTTATTATCTTTGGTGAAATAAATAGTTCCTCAGAGAAATCAAAGGCAATTAAATAGAATAATAGAATTGTCAAAAGAACTTTATAGAAAATAATACAAAGTTAATCAACAAATTACAAAATACATAAAAACATATACTTTTATTGTGCATTAGAAAGGTATGAAAGCAACAACACCCTTTTCTCCTATCAAATGTTCAAAATCCTAAAATCATGTAATATCCTGTATCCTAGGGGCACAGACCAAAGAATGCTTGTATCATCTGATAATGGGAAGACACATTGTCTTATGAATAATTTGTTAATTTCTAGCACTTTAGAAATAAAACAGGAAAATAAAACCTGCATCATATTTTTTCAAGAAACAATCAAACAGTAAACAGGAATAAGTGGAAATACAAACAATACGACACATTCATAGTAGAATTTCAATATGAGGTGCTGAACACGAATGGAGGAGAGCTTAATATTCGTAGAGATTTATATCCTGGAGTGTTGTTACATAGCCATCAAAACCAGAGCTTAAGAAAAGATGACATTAATACAATGAAGTATCAAAGATAATTTCCAGGATTCAATGAAAAATATATTGCCTTACTCATGTAATGAAACCAAATAATCCTCAATTAGGAAACATTATAGAAGCTTAGCAGTAAATTCTAAACATGTTCACTGAAAAGATAAATATTGAACTCGGGAGGGAAGGAAGGATAGGAAGAAACACTTTTATATTTAAATTTGCAAGCTTCTAAAACAGAATGTAAAAGGTTTCAGTAATTAAAAGATGCCTAGTCGTATCTTTGTGAGTTCAAGGCCAGCCTGGTCTACAGAGTGAGTTCCAGGATAGCTGGGACTACAGGGAGACCCTGTCTCGAAAAGACCAAAAAAAGAAAAAAAAAAAAAAAGATGCCTAGAAACTAAAAAAACTTTTTGAAATGCATCTTATCCTACCACAGTCACACCTTTGTTTGTAATCAAAGATGAAAATGCCTGGTGGTGCACATCTTTAATCCTAGCACTTGGGAGGCAGAAGCAGGCAAATCTATGTGAGTTCAAGGCCAGTCTGCTCTACAGAGTGAGTTCCAGGCCAGCTGGGGCTACAGAGAGTCCCTGTCTCAAAAAGACCAAAACCAAAACAAAACAAAAAAAAAGGAAATGCATATATTTTTACACTAAGAAATTTCCACAAGAATTTGCTTTTTTCCTAAAACGTGGTAGTAAGTTTTAATCATTCCTGACATTGCAGCAGCAGGGTAACATTTTTTCCCCAAATTATAGTGAATAAAAACTATTTAAGTAATGCCATGGGTATAATATTCCATAGTACATACTGACTGTGTGGTTGATATGACCTGGGAACAAATTCTAAATTGTAAAAGCTATTGTTGTTTTTCTTGTACTATATAGTAACATCTTCAAATTCCCTTAATGAACTTAAGTAAGTGTATATTAAGAGAGATTATAGGATCTGGGAAGTTGGCTTAGATCCTGAGAGTACTTACTGTTCCTGCAGAGGACCCAGGTTCACTTTCCAGCATCCAAATGGCAGCTAACAATCTTCCAGAACTCCAGTTCCAGGGACTCCAGCACCTTCTTCTGACTTCCATAGGTACTGCTTGCATGTGGTACACTTACATACATGCAGGAAAAATGATAATAGACAAAATAAATAAATGAGATCTTTTTTAAAATTTTTTTAAATTAATTTTATTTATTTCTGTATGTGTATGAATGTACTGTCTGCATGCAAGTCTGTGCACCCGTGTCGTGCAACGCAGCGGAGTTCAGAAGAGGGTCTCGGATTCCCCTGGAACTGGAGTTCTCCTGGAATTGGAGTTTCAGACGGTTCTCGGCCGCCATGTGGGTGCTGGGGATCGAACCCGGGTCCTCTGTAAGAGTGGTCGGCGCTCTTAACCACTAGGCCATCTCTCCAGCCCCTCACTGACTGTCTTTACACAGTAAGTTGTTGATCTTTTAAATGTTTTCTAATTTATTACTTTTATGTGTATAACAGGGTTGCCTGCGTGTATATAAGTGTACCCATGTCGTACAGTCCCCATGGATGTCAGAAGAAGGCATCGGATCCCCTGGAACTGAGTGGATGTTAGTCACCATGTGGGTGCTGGCAGTTGAACCTGGGTCCTCTGCAAGAGCAGTCAGCTCTCTTAACCTCTGAGCCATCTCTCCAACCCCCAAATTGGTGTTGATTTTAAGTTGTGCTTTATAAAAATGTTTACTAAGACAGGTATGAGTAGCTGATCAATATATTGCTTTTATTATGTTCTTCTTTAGGATTAGAGTTGAAAAAGTGAACATTTTTGGCTAGTCGTGAACCAATATTAAGCAAATACTTTTGAGAGCATGTGTAAGTAAATACATTCATGTGCCAGCTCCATTTTTGCAGTTGTCTTTAAGCTCTGTAGAATATTCATAATCACTACGAAAACATATGGAACAGTGGCTGTCCAACCACGCCTCTTAGAATTCAGTACAATATGACTGTTCTTGGGAGCTGTAGAGATGGCTCAATGGTTAAGAATGGATGTTGTTCTAACAGAAGACTTGAGTTTAGTTCTGAGAATCCATGTTGGGTGGCCGATAACTACCTGTAACTCCAGATGCCGGTGACTCAACATCTTCTTCTGGCCTCGACAGACACCAGCACACATATGTTATACACTCATACAGACACATGCATACACATAAAGTAAAAAAAATAAATCTTTTGAAAAAAAGAATATGACTGTTCTATTTCCCACAATTCTAATAAAAATACCTTGAGAGAAATGTTATTATATTCTATCATGAAACATTCCTTTTAGAGTTCAGATTTACTTTAACTACTCATCACATATTTTTCTGGGCACTGTAATTTATAAAGCAGAAATTGTATAAGTAAAGAACAAGTTTTATATATTTTTTGTAGTCTAGCTTGTCTTTCCAAAGATTAGACATTGGGATTAGTATCAAAATGCTTATCAATACCAGAGGCAGTGATATAAAAAGTTAGCTGTAGGCTGGGGCTACAGGGAGAACCTGTCTCAAAAAGACCAAAAACAAAGTTAGCTGTAGAAAAAAAGGAAATTTTCTTAAATACAAAAACCTTTAAAAATGACAACTTCAAATCCCTTATCTTACAATATCTTTTAGTCTATAACATATTGATTTGTGCTTGATATATCTGTAGTTCTTTATGTATGCTTTCTGGTTATATTCCTCATTGTGAACTTACAAATTATATAGTGTTCCCTAGATTATTTATTTCTGTAAGGATGGTAAGTTGTTATCTTATAATATCTTTTAGTCTATAACATATTGATTTGTGCTTGATATACCTGTAGTTCTTTATGTATGCTTTCTGGTTATATTCCTCATTGTGAACTTACAAATTATATTGTGTTCCCTAGATTATTTATTTCTGTAATGATGGTAAGTTGTCTAAAGGTTAATTGTCAGTGATAATAATACCAAGTAAAGGTGTCTCTTACTAGAAAACACAGGAATGGGGCTGTGTGTAATTTAAATGACATTTCCAGTTAGCTTAGAAACAGTTTCCTAGGGACAGAAGCTGAAGTCAATCTGAAAGGTACCACAGTTCTTATAGTGATTATGACATAAAACTTTAATAAATGTGGTTAGTTGTTAATTTGACTCAAGATCTTTTTAAATAACTTTTCTCAGACTTCAAAATTTCAACACTAATATGTAAATTCAGTACCAGAGTTGCATCATCCGATTTAGTCTCTCCATTTCTTACCCTCAGTAATGACTGTGAGAATAATGGGAAACCACTATAAGACAGTACTATTAGTCTCTCCTTTGGAAAATTTAATATTGACACTCGAAGAGCATAAATACACTACTATGCATTCACAGTATATGTGATAGTGCAAAACTCAACTTACTCTGACTGTAGACCCCTGCTGGGGCTTCCAACATTATTTTCTATTTAATGTGTCCACTAGTCATTTTTGGCATATCTGAATCTACAGCAAGCACTTGACTCAAAGAACCTTCAGTTTATTGTTAGTTAAAACTTCAGTGTAAAAATGTTAAGGGAAATGATTGTATTATACTTATTTTACCACCTAATTTACTCCAGTGAAAACAAGTGTTTCTATAAATACTGTCTGATGCTCTGATTTATTATTCACACATGATAAACATTTCATATACTATTCAACATTACAGTTGATTTTGTTAGATACTGAAGAGTTTGAAGATAAGAAATAAAAAGCTAAATGTAAGCTTCATATAGCACCTCTGCCTACACAATGAGTATTCCTTAGAAAAACACACTATTAATTTGCATTTTACGTACTTTTTGCATGTGTGTTTGTGTGTATGTTTGCGTGGTGGTGTCTACACCTACATTTAGGAGGCCAGAAAGTGGTCTAAGCGTCCTCCTCTCTTACACACCTATTTCTTTGGGGGCAGGCTCCCTTCCTAAACCTGAGCTCATGTTAGCTCAACTGGAAGCTGATAATCCTCAGGTCTTCTCTTACCTCCATCATGTTCCATTAGAGCTGGGAATACAGCCTGTGTGGGACACTTCGCTTCTTATATTGGCATTGTGTTCCAAACTCTGATCCTGACTGAGCAGTAAGCATGCTTAACTGTCAGTCTTGGTGTCCAGCTCCACACCTGTTTAATTTGTGAAGTAGCTGCTCACTATGTAGCCAAGACTGGCCGGGAACCCCCAGTGTTGCTGTCTCAGCCTCCTATACACAAAGTACAACAACATGCCCAGTGAGTCGCCAGTATCACAGTGGCCGTACAATGAGGTGGTGATCCAGAGGGGCTTAGTCTCATCTTTAGCTATAGTGGAGAGCAGGAAGGAAATCCTTTATTGTTCTTTAAGACTTTCTATCACATTATAATATGTACAGGTATACTTGGAGAAAAACCTCTAACCACATCTACATCTCCAGTCACCATACTGAGGCACCAGAATTGTTGCTTGTTTCTCCATCTGATTTTGAGAGTCCTGTGGCCCATACTGTCCCTGGTATACAGCTGTTTCTCATTGAGTAGTAGAAGATGATAGCAATGATCCTCAACTCTATTAGGTATAGGCATGATCTCAGTTCCTAGACAGCAAGAATTGACATAACACTGGCTAGAAAAACAAACAAATCTCACTCAAACTTGTGAATAATTTATGTACATTCTTAGATAGTACTTGAAAATTAAACATATATATTGAAATATTTTCAGACTGTCTCTCACAAGGGCATGGCGGAGCAACATAAATGGTGGCTGTTTATTTTGTTATGTCATAACTTATTTTATTGGATTCATAATTTTTTTACCATCTGTGAGGATTTTATAAATGAATGGCTATCAGGAGTTGTGTGTGTGTGTGTGTGTGTGTGTATGTGTTGTTTATTATTTTAGGTATTTGCAAAAGACATCAAATTTTATGTATAAATATATGTATACATATATGTATATTTATATTTTATGTATAAATAACTTCATTATATGTATTTCCAGCTATTACCTTACAAACACATTTGTATCCAAAATATAAACAAAGTAAAATAGCCCAAACAATCATTAAGTATAAGGAACTGAACCCCCAAATGTTAAGAGGTTGAGCGAGGCAATATTGCTGAATTTCAATTGCAAGAAAACTAGAATTCTGATTTCTGTTTTTGTTCTTGGGTTGTTCACATTGTACCATGAAGTCTAAGTTCAGAAAATATTTTTTTATTTTTGTTGGTGTTGTTTGTGTTGTTTGTGTTGTTTGTTTGTTTGTTTGTTTGTTTTGACAGGGTCTAAGCAGCCCTGGCTGGTGTTCGAACTTGCTCTGTAGACTAGCCTGGCCTCAAACTGAGAGAACCACCTGCCTCTGTCCATCCCCAGAGTGCTGGGATTAAAGGCAGATGCCATCATACCCAACTCAAATGCAGCAGTTTTTGTAAAGACTATCTTAAATACACTGCTTCACCAGGTTTTGGAGACTGGTGGGTTGGCTCAAGCATGACTGAAAATAAACTGGACAAATCTTCAATTGGATTTTCATTAAGTGGAGAAATTACTCAGCACTACGACCTCAAGGCAACTGCACTGACAGTGTAGGAGATGCTCAGAGAGAGTTTGTTGATGACAGGAACAGGAGTGACCAGTGACCTGGATTCTGACCACACTGTTTGGAATGAATCACTAGCACCATTTAACCTGCTGTGGACAATCCAAAGGGAACATTGTATGGACTTGAATTGCTGGAAATTTCAACATCTGCTTACTGCACAGGGGACCTGCTTAAATAAGTTTGTGTGCATTTGCAGGAACTTGTGAGTCTCCTATTGAAAATGAACAGGAGACTGATGAGTTCCCGGGAACACCCACAAATCTTCCTACTCATTTCTGCCACCTTGCAATGGACAATATTCTGGAGCTGGTGCCTACCATTGTTATCAGTTCCTCTGAATTCCAAGTATGCATTTAAGTCCTTAACAGGAAAGGGATCTTGGAAAATGAGACGTATTCCACCTAGGAAATAACCAAATTGTCGAATTACCACGGATGTCAATATTTTTGTTTGATCAGCTTTTTAGGGTTTGAATCTGGCTAAGGGAAGATTTTTCTTAAATCTTAAATCTAGTCCTGATAATACCTTTGTAAGTTGAACATTTTGTCAGAGATAATTTGAATTATATGCTCTTTGGTTTTATAAGGCATAAGTAATTTATTCAAATGAATACATTATTTATATGAAATATTTTATAGACCCTATAAGAAAAATATTAAAATCATATGTACATATATATTCATATTCCCCTCAATTTTTCCTGGTTGTGTTCAATCAGGACTTTATTTATGTATCAACAGATAGATGATATTTTAATTTTCTGTGAACTTATTTTTATATTCATAGATCCACGTAATATCAAATTATGTAACTTGTTTTTTTCAGGATTGTTCAGTGGACATTTTTTTTTACCACTATTGATAGCACAAATATATTTTTAACATTTTAAAGCCACACAAATTAATAATCATTTCAAATTGTTTCATGTCTTTTTCATAACAGGAAGCCACATTCAGAAGTTGGCTGAAGAATAAAGTATATTTGTAAAATTTCTGACTACTAACAATGCTATACTTAGATCTTCAGATTTATTTCTGTAAAGTATTATATGTAAAGATTCCATTTTAGTTAAATGTTATATAATATTGTTATATTTATATAACAATTATAAAATTGTTAGTGACCAATGTCCTGCCAGGTTTTTTTTCAAATTCCTCAAAATTTTGTTTCAAAATATTCAATGATATGTCTCTATATTTACACTGAAATTAAATATATATTTCAAAAATATCTTCTCTACACTTTTTTTCTGAAACAACAGACTGCTTTTACTTTTTTTAAAATTTAAACCCATTTTGGAACACTTTTCTGTAGGCTTTATTCAATTGACTTTAACGACTGAAGTCAAGTATGGATACATATTTAATGAATTGAAAGCACAGTTTTAGAGTTGACAGTTTCATGAAAACCACTAGTAGATAGGTGGCCTTTTTTCTTTTATAAAATTAATGATTTATTTATTTGCTTTACATGTATGAGTGCTTTGCTTGCATGTGTGTAAGTTAGCCATGTCATGAAAGGACTGTTGTAATCTGCCATTTGGATGCAAGCTGAGTGTAAGGGAAGCCAGTGCTCTCAATGACTGAGTGGTCTCCCCAGACCCTTGGCTGCCTTTTTCTGCTTGCACAAAATATGAAGACTCTTCTTACTCTTCTCTGAACCCTATGGCTGGATGTGATTTAGGTAAAATAATCTGTCAGCCAAGATCTTCTCAAGACTCTAAGCATGGTAGGGACTCTGAAAGGTGCCTTGTAGAATGCAGGAAAAGGGAGTGCACACCATATTAAGGACATGATTTAAAAAACCCCAGCTGTCCTGGAACTCACTCTGTAGACCAGGCTGTCCTTGAACTCACAGAGGTCCCGCCTGCCTCTTTCTCCCAAGTGTTAGGATTAAAGGCATGTGCCACCACGCCTGGCCTTGTTTAGTCTATTTCAAGTCTACCAAAGTTGATACTTGTGAATATATTATTAGAATGCCCAACTTCCTAAATCTTAATATTTGTGTCTCTTGGATAATTGTAACTTTCTCTGATGGTTAGGTTGAGAACATTTGAGTGTTCTCTATTGTTTAGGGGATGAGATAGTCTTGTGTATTTCTTATGTCTGTGGTCTGTGCCACCATTTTAAGGAAAGTGGACAATGATGCATGGGGGGCATTCTCTTTCATTAATGATTTACAATAGTAGGGACTAGGGAGATGGCTCAGTGGATAAAGTCCTTGCTGGGAAAATATGAAGACGGGAACTCAGATTCTCAGAACCCAGTAAAAAGCCGGACATGTGTGGCAGCACAAATGTAATTCCAGAAATTGGGAGGTTCAGATGGTCAAAGACAGGCTGGTGAGCTAGATAAGCCAGAGTCAGGGAGCTCAGGGTTCATCAAGAAAGGAAATAAAGTGGAATGCTGTTAAGAAAGACATCTGACATCAAATTCTGATGTCCAGATGCATGCTTACACACATACCTGCATATGTGGACAGAGACAGAGAGACAGATGGACATACACACACACACACACACACACACACACACACACACACACACACCATCCACGTGAAAAATTAGTTGAACTATTGAACCAGAAAGAACATCCCCTAGAGGGATCTTAGTCTCATTCATAAAAGAA